>JAXQQM020070955.1:0-80650 GCA_034641835.2 Pinus albicaulis
ACTTAAAAAATTAATATAAAAGGAGAAATATCTAATATAATTAAAAAATTAAATTAATAATTAATATAAATTACAAAATAATTAGATTATAAATCTTCCGGGAAATTACATGAGAATTTTAGGACCTACGTGTTTCGAACTACCAACTGTAATTCATCATCAGGATAATGAAGATTGGCTGATCAAACAAACCTATTTATACCATGAGGAGAGAAGCAACGGTCATTGGTACCTATTTAAACCTATTTAAACCTATTTATCCAATGTTGATGGATGATGTTATTGGTAAAGTTCATTTACCTTTTATTCAAGGTACTACTGACAAGATCGCTCGGATTTTAAGGAAGCATAAGATCTCGTCTTCTTTTAAGCCTTTAAACACCATTTGGAGCTCCCTTAATTCGGTTAAGGACAAGTTGGACCCAAAAAGCATGAAAGGTGTTTATTTGATCCCGTGCTCTTGTGGGACTCCCTACATTGGTGAAATTGGTCGATCGATTAATAAGAGGATCCAAGAGCATTCTGCGGATATTAGACTTGGTAGAACCAAGTCCTCAGCGCTAGCTGAGCATACGGAGAAGACGAAGCATCATTTTTGTTTGGAAGACGCTAGGGTCCTTGCTAGGGTGGATCATTTCCATCACCGAAAATTTAGGGAGGCGTTAGAGATTGAGAAGAGGCCTTGTACGTTGAATCTAGATGATGGATGGAAGGTTAGCAGGTGCTGGATTCCATCTCTTCACTCCTTGTAAAGGTCCTTCCTTTCTTTTTCTTTGGTATTTTTATTTTTATGTTTTTATCCTATTATTATTATTATTATATGATTTGATATTTATAATTTATTTTATTATTATATTTTTTCTTATTCTAGTTTTAATTTTATTTATTAATGTTTTAACTTATTACTTTATTTATGGTTATTTCCTTTATTTCCTTTATTTATTTATTATTATTATTATTATTTTATTTTATTTTTATTTTTATTTATTTATTTTTTTAACTCAAAATTTTTTTATTTCTAATTTTATGTATTTATGAATATTTTATTTATTAATTTACTTATTTGTAAATTATTTATTTATTTATTGATTTATTGATTTATTTATATTTATATTTATATTTATTATTTTAATTTATTTTATATTTAATTTAATTTTAATTTAATTAAATTATTATTTATTTATTTATCTATTTATTTTTTAATCCTAATTGAGCATTAATGTATTAATTTCGTTTATTTGGACTTTGACTTTTATTTGATTTTTGTTTTTTATTTTTATTTTATTTTTATCTATTTATTTATTTATTTTTTGGGGTGTCATTTTAGTTTTTAGTTTTGGTTTTATATTATTTTAGTTTTGACTAGCATTTTTAGGGTTGGGTTTGTTATGCTTTCTGTTTTTATTTCTATTTTTATTTTTCACCGTTTATTTTTGGTTTTTATTTTTAATTTTAACCGTTCTTGGGTTTTGACTGTTGCTTCTCTTCTCATGGTATAAATAGGTTTGTCTGATCAGCCAATCTTCATTATCCTGATGATGAATTACAATTGGTAGTTTGAAACGCGTCGGTCCTAAAATTCTCATGTGATTTCCGGAAGATTTATAATCTAATATGTTATGGATCACAGAAGCTTGCACTCTCAAATACAAAATATTTAATTTAAAAACAAACAAACAAACAAACATAATATAAAATAGTAAATATGATTTTTATAAAAAACCTAAATCATTATCGTATTAAGAAAAAAATAAATATATTATTAATATATATATATATATATATATATATATATATATATATATATAATTGTCATTTAATTATTTATTGATTTTTTAATTATATGCTTAAAAAAAATTCAATTTAATAATAATAAAAAATTAGTTTTTTTTCTAATTATTTATTTTTTTAATATTATTATTATCAATAAAAATTTAATATATTAGATTTCCATGATAATTTTAGAAATAATTATCTTTTTTCATTATAAATATTTAAACTAAAATTTAAAACCTATAAAATGTATATAAAATGTATATAAATGTTGTTAAGATGAACCTTTATAAATGAAATATATGAAAATGCATGTTAAATAAAACTTAACATTTAGAATAGTCTAATGAGATATTTTTATTTTCAATTTTGAGGCATTGCCCAAACCAATGGTTAGAAACCACCAAAGTTACCATTCCTTAAACCTTATCATAGTCATTATATATATCTCAAAGTTGAATATGAATATTCAATTATATATATATATATATATATATAAAAGTAAGTGTTGAATATGAATATTCAAATTATATGTAAAATAATATATTGAATACTTACAATTATATTTTAATTAATATATTATATTTTTATAAATAATAATAAATATTTAAATATAAAATAATAATATTATTAATAATATTATTTTTTCAATTAAATAAATATATTTAGTGTAGATTTGCTTTTCATGTTTTTCTACTTGTTAGGGTTAGGGATTTTAGTCCTGTCATTTTTTGAGGTTTTTATGGTCTGAATGCTATTTTTTAATTTTTAATATTATAAAGACAAATACTTTAGTTATACTAAAATTATTGAAATTCTTAGAATTTTGAACAAATTACACTATTAGTAAATGATTAAATATTTTGAATTTCTTGTAAATATCTTTGGAAAGATTGAGACCACCTTCCCAATGAAATGTTTAATAATGCTACTTGTCATATGTGTATGTATACATATATTAACTTGTATATTTATATTTTCTCCACATTTCAAAAAAAATATTATTCTCCCTGATCAAGGTGTGTACTTGATCCATGACGTATCCATCCTAATTATATAAATATACAAGTTAATATATATATATATATATATATATATATATATATATATATATATATATATATATATATAGATATATATATATATATAGATATATATATATATATATATATGTGTGTGTGTGTGTGTGTGTGTGTGTGTATTAACTTGTATATTTATATTTTCTCCACATTTACAAAAAAATATTATTCTCCTTGATCAGTATGTGTACTCGAACCATGACGTATCCATCCTAATTAATTTTGGCCGCCTTGAAGGACAAGCCCACCACCTTCCACATGCGTGGCAAGGCTAGCAGGGTCACCTCATGCATGGGGGTTGTTATTAATATCACGGGCGGGAACAGTGGTAGCCATTCAAGGCTTGGGCATCTGGTGGTATGCATGCGGTGTTTCGGTGGCGAACCTTTGGTCCTAGATCAACGAGAGTTAACGATCGGTGTAAGTTCAACATCCTTCAACATCCTTTGGCATTGGATACCTGGTATGTAGTCCGACACTTCTCCCTTTTCTCCATGAAGTGAGTCTTCTAGGTAAGAGAAATGGGTTGGCCTGTTCTAAATTCGTGTGCCTTCAACATCCTTTGGCATTGGATACCTGGTATGTAGTCCGACACTTCTCCCTTTTCTCCATGAAGTGAGTCTCCTGGGTAAGAGAAATGGGTTGGCCTGTTCTAAATTCGTGGGGGGTAGAGGGTTTGCATCCTGTCTCGACAATGCATGTGTCTGTTTGTTGGATAAATTATGACAATTTTCCTGGATATGTTCTTGTTTCTATTTTGTTTTCCATTTGGTTGTCCCAAAGGGGAATAATCCAGGGTATCATCACGGTCAACGACCCCATATCTCCTAATTTTTCCTAGTTGAGCCCGATATGGCTCTGGGATAATCTTGTGTGGTTTCGGGCTTACAGATTCTGGGATTTTGAGTTAGGTCGGGACGAGTTGTTGATATGTATGTCGGTGTGGGGGGGTTATGCTGCTACCAGGATTCCCTGGACTATGCCCTGTGGGCGCAAACCTTTCGAACCTTCCCCTGTGAGTTTGTCTATGTCAGGTCTGCTTTTTAAAAATTAAGGTCATGATGGTCGACAACCCTATAGGGTCTATATTAAAAGTTTGGTGCACGATAATTGTTGGTCTTGGTGTATGGCGATGGATCCCCTCTTCATATCGGGGAACACCATTAAAATTTTTGTGAAGAAAGGAAGGTTGTTCAGAACCATGTTTTGGAATTACGTTTTTATGTTGGTCTCTCGGTAGGTGGGAAAGTTGGTAACAGGTCCTGAAAGATGAGCTGCTTTGGGCTCGGTCTACCACCTACGAGTACTCAATCATATAACATCCCCTCAGCCAGCAAGACTGTAGCCATGCCTCGTGTGGCAGCTAGAACCCAAAGCCCTGCCTCGAGGGGCCATAATAGGAACAGTAAAGGCAAGGAAGCAGTGGGACAACTCAGTTCATCTGGTGGAAAACCAAGAGGTAGAAAGCCTGTTGTGAGCATCATCAATGATGTTGTGAATGCCTATCACAAAATAACAGTCGAGGAAATAATAAAATTTATTGAGGAATGGGAGGCGGATCTAAAACGCGAGGCAGGCTCAATGGAGATCAACATAGAGGATTGGCAGACCTTAGTGCCCGATCCTGGGCATACTCAAGGTTGTGTAACATAGTTTAAACATGCCCTTTTTCTTTATTGGTATATGAAAGGGATATTGGGCAAGGCCCTGGAGAATATTTATGTGAGCATGGCCACAATAGTGCATGATTTCTTGAACTACAATTAAGATTTCCAGAAACTCCAGTTCCAGATGCAAAAGTAGGAGGGGTGCCTCTAGCGCATTGAAAACCACCTACCTTGCATCCTTTCTCATACAAAACTCCTAGGGTCTAATGCAAAGGACCCGACATCGGTGGAATCTGCTTTCGCAGATGAAGCATTTTAGTTATTCTGATGTCTCTTTGTAAATTTTTTTTATTACTGTTTACAAGTATGTGGATAGCTTTTAATTTTCACTGTATAGACAATGATGCCACTGGGAAAGTAGATAGAATGATATACAAATACATATAGTCATATATAGCATGGAAAAAAAGACTTATTTTTTTTGGATGGCATACCATGTTGTTAGGTGGCCAACAGACTTGGTTTCCCTCAGGGCAAGTTGAGGCCACCTAAAAATCTTCAAAATTGGTTGTAATATGTTCTTAATTCAATGAAAAAAGGAGGTGCTACCAAGCTTACTATATATATATATATATATATATATTTTATTCACTCTCACGTGAAATAATGTGTTTCGAGATTCTTCGCATTATTCATGTGTGAATAAAAAATAGCATGGTGTTGTTGATGGCTCGGAATGTATGCCTCAACATTGGGAGAAGATCCTTTTCCATTTGGGTTGTTGGCTCCGTCTGGAATTTTGGGACCAGTTTCCCGTTAAAATAAAACTATAAAATAATGAAATGTATTTATAATGGTTTAAATGTAATTAAGACTTTAAACATAATGAATACTTAAAACTAATATCTATCCTGAGAAATATTATAAATACATATGTGATCTAACTAGAATTTCATATGAAATATGACAATGTAGATTATCAAACGATTATGAAGTTAAAACAGTTAATGATAGCTAAATTTAATTAAATAGTTAATTAAATTTGCTGATAAAACTTATCACATATATATGATTTCATTGTTTATACATTGTTGGAGCAAGGCCCCCTCGGGTACTTTTTTGGGATAATGTTGTCTAAGTTTTATTGTACGCGTTGTGCACAAATGGTCAAAGGGGCTTTGCGGCAGGTCAAAGTCCCTTAATTATTGTAAAGGGTAAAGGGTAAAACCGTGAGTCTCAAACCATGGTTAGAGACCATGGTATGTGCGCGTTTTGATAATATAAATATGTAAGAGTCGAGCGAGGAGAGATATGAATGGAGACATGAATGAATGAATGAAATCTTTATTAGTTTTGTTTGTTAGTCTGGGTTTTTGTTTGGGTAGAAAGGTTTCTGCTAACTATGTGCGCTGAGAACTAAGTCTTGAGCTGTGTGTTGACTCTGTTGTTGTGTGCGTAGAAGATAGATTGTACTGAATTGCAAATCTTTTAATAAATAAGGCATTTTTGGTGAACCCATATTCTTATGTGATTTACTGTATTGCTTATTTGTTATTTTTTGTAGATATGAAAATGTGTTGTTGTGCGTATTCACTTATATAATTAGTTCATTGCATCTATGCACGAGAATTATTTGATGTTAGATAAATAGATCTGAATGAAGTACACTTAGCTACTATGCGTGAAATATATTTTAGCATTCTGTGAAAACCTGTGAAGGGGTTAGATCTGTCACCATTAACCGTGGCTGCGCAAATATGCTAAATTATCTGCGGTAAGTCTGATTAGATCTACCACATCAAAATATATCTGAAGGTGCAGAAACCTAGTTCCAACACCCCCCCATACTGTTTCAGGTGAGACTTTGGTTTGCACAAGCAGATCACTACCGAAAGGGCCAGTAGTTGGAGGGTTTTGTTGGTTGTGCGATAAATCTGAACCTGGGCCAGGACCCCTCAAGCCAACAAATGGTTTTGTTGCCAGGACCGGGATGATTTTGAGGGATATTTGATGTATTGGTACCCGAAAAAGAATGAACTGCAAGATTGGCTCGATAAAAAGATACGTGAAATTTTGGTCCAAGAAAACAAAAGCTCTAAATTGTCTGCCGAAGATTGGGCACAAAGGTATATCTACATAGAGGTCCATGAAATTTTCTTTGCTTCCTTTGTAACTGAGTTGCACGAGTGGTTGTCTCGGCTTTCTAAATTCTAGACCTGCGCAAAGGACGACATGATCACTCAGTGAACCCCAGAGTTGGTACAAAAACTAGAGAAAATTAGCAACAAGATCACCCGCGCGGTAGATCATTGGATCGATAGTGTTCTAGGAGGATTTGTGACTGAATTTTTTATTGATCAATTTGTATCGTATTCTGAAGCTGAACAAAGGTTTTTCAAGGGTTCTAGAGGTAATTTCATGTGCTCTCTAAAGCTGTGGATTAAAATTCTATTGTGTGAACAAGGTAATCTGTGTAGTCATATTGAGTGAATGTCCCGTAGAGGCCCAACTATTATAGCCCTCTTAAAGGTAAATCTAAAAGTGACGAAGAGTCTGAAATCAGTAGCTCTGGTGAATCTGCACACTCTGAAGAAGAGGAATTGTAATATCAGGATAGTCTTGGGTCATTGTCCATAGTTCAGATCCCATCCACTCCACTCCCAAACTCATCTCACTCTAACAATCCATCCACTCCACCCCCACTTCCACCACTAGATGCTGAGATGGTCGCCTCCATGAAGTTACCCAGTTTTCGTGGTATCGGGAATAAAGACACGAGACCACCCAGGGGTTCACCCGACCTTTGTATGGACATCGCATTAGGTTAATAATGAAAATGTTAAGAAAGCATAGCTAGCCACTACTTTTCAAGACTGCGCATTGGATTGGTACATAAGGTATGTGGAGACAAATCCTAATGCAACTATTGATAATCTGAAGGCCGCATTAAAGGAACAATTCAAGAAGTTGAAATCATTTTCTCAATGTGTAACTGAGTTGAAGGAGATTCCCCAAGAATTGAATGAATTTGTATAGGACGCGTATCAACAGGTGAAGCGCACAATCAGAGATGGAGGATTTACTATTTGTTAGCCACCTATAATGTTTTGTTATACCAAAAGGTGGCTAAATCTTTTTGGAGCCTCCAAGGAACAATTGTATCACTAAAAATTGTTGGCTCTTGAAGTCTCTCTAAGGCCTCATGCCTCTGTCCAGATCCCTTATTGTTGTTTACATCCTAAAAGCCTCTGAAATCCTTCAAAAATCCCAAGTTAAATACTGCTGCAGAACCCCTTGCTCCCCTTCCTTTTCTTCCTCACTAACCTCATTTTCTATTCTCCATTTCCCATGAAAAACCCACAATTTCATGTTTCTCCCTTTCCATCTCATTAAAATCCCTTTTATAAGGTTAAAAACCCACTTTTTAACCTTACCAAAACCTTCATTTCCTTCAAAAAAACCATGAAAATACATGTTTTTATGTAGGACTTAAGCCCCCTCAAGCTTAAGCCCCTAACCCTTTTCATCCATATACCCGTACCCTGGAACCAAGCTCTAAACCCTTTGGCGCTCGGCGCAAATTGCAATATCGCAAAATCACATTTTCCGCGGTTTGTTTAAATAACCCATCGCAAAAACTTGCGATGCGATCATTCCGCCCGATCGCAAATCGCAAACATCGCATATCGCAAATCGCATTTTCATTTTCTGAAGGTTTGATCCATCGCAAATATTTGTGATGCGACCGCTCCAATCGCAGTTTCCGCCCCATCGCATATCGCATATCGCATTTTTCATTATTTGAAAGGTTGATCCATCGCAAATATTTGCGATGCGATCTGATCGCATCGCAAATATTTGCGATGCGACCGTGCAAATCACAAACATCGCATATCGCAATATCGCATTTTTCATTGTTTGAAAGGTTTGATCCATCGCAAATATTTGCGATCCGATCTGATCGCATCGCAAATATTTGCGATACGACCGCTCCAATCGCAGTTTCCGCCCATCGCATATCGCAAATCGCATGTTTCATTGTTTAAAAGGTTTGATCCATCGCAAATATTTGCGATGCGATCTGATCGCATCGCAAATATTTGCGATGCGACCGCTCCAATCGCAGTTTCCGCCCATCGCATAATCACAATATCGCATTTTCTCTCCGTCGCATAATCTGCCATCACGTTTTCAACTTTTGCGATTTGCGATCAGTCCCGCCGGGCCCACCGTACGATACCCCCGCCATTCATATAAAATATGCCTTTTTCCTTTGTAAAGTTGAAAAATGCCATTTTTCGTTGTTTATAAAGGTTTTTTCCATTACGTCCATCCACTGCATCTCTGCCGTTGATCTGCGCCCCCGCTCCACGATCCGACGGCCACGCTCCTCTCCCACCCTCTGAAGCAGTTAAAACCTAAAAATGCAGGATTTCTTAACTGTTTTTGTGTTTTGCAGGTGTTTTAATGGTTTTCCATTGTATAATGAAAGAAAGCCGAGGGTTGGGAAAGACGTTTCATGTGCCTTCGAGATATTACAGAGAACCATTCACAGGGTTAAAATCAAATGATTTATCAATGTTTCATGAGCATTGATAGCATAAAGAGCCCTGTGTGGCCCTGCACATCGACAAGACACTGTTTTATTCAAGAGAACAGTTAAAGAGTATCAGTTTTGAAGACAAAACACAACAGATGAATATTGAAGACAATTTTTACGGGGATTACGGCTAAGACAGTTATCAAAAGCCTAATCCCCAATCTAAAACACAGTTTAAAAGAAAACCTAAAGTGTTTTATCAGACAGAAAGCCTCCACTGCCACATTTGAGGCAAATTGATTCCTCAGCTACCCCCGAGCCACATGTTGCCTCAAACATTTCAAAACAGAGGCCGAAGTTAATGAAGAAAATCATATATTCACCTCCGGCGCAGCGAGGGAGTTACTTCTACAAGGAAATCAATGCAGAAAATATCCGCAGAGTTACTCCACACAATACCCAGAGCCTCAAAGTCAAATAAATCTCCCATCGAGCTTTGATATTTATTGTAAAAGTTAATACAGTGATCCACTTGTAAAACTTCTCCATCGAGCCCCTCAAAAGGCCGAGAAGTCCTGTATCTGTATTAATTGTCATTAGAGATCTTTTGTTAGGTCTCACCTCCTCATTCTTCTATAAATACCTCAGTAGAAGATGAGAAGTTGTTGGTTGAGTTGCTTACAGAGCTTTAACATACACTTGAGCTAGAAACTTCTGATTGTAAATAGTGTTCACTGGCCCTTGGAGCTCTGCTTGTGATAGATTTGTTAGGCTAAGTAGTGAAGATGATTGCTGAACTGAAACATTGGACTTGAAGATTGTAACTGGTTTGACATCAATATAAAGTTGTTTCTTGGGATCCTGGTCTATATTACTGGTGAAGTGCCTCTTTATTTGTTAATTGTTTTCCTTCTATGTATGCCATATTGTCCATATTCCTCTGTAAATAACAGTTTAAACAAGGTTAGGATTTACTATATATCAGTAACCTTCTCTGGCTGAGAAATCTTTATCTTAATGTTTTCTTCAAATTTGTTTATTCAAGAATGATTTAATACAGTTTAAACAGTTAGGAATGTTGGCGTTCCCTCGTCCTTCTGTTGACTTAAAACATTGTTCTTGAATGTGATTTCCATTATTTGCTATTAAAGTGAGACTAGAGAAGATATGGTTTGCCCTGATTCCTAGATTCTTTTCTCCAAAGGAAGATTCTGAAAGTTTCCCTTGGTGTTGACTGAAAGCAGACTAGGTTTAAAAGTACTTTATCTGATCTTAAGTTACACTTTGTTTTTCTTATATGTTTTCATACTTTCTGAAGGTAATTATGTGGATTACTGGATTGTTTGTCAATTAAGATGCTTTAATACAAACTTCCCCAAGAATTCAATGGTTAGCCCTGCACTTGGTTGGTTTTAAACAGTTACTTAAGAGGCTTTTCTTGTTTGGACTGACTATAAATCCTCTGAGAAATTATTATCAGTTTCCACCCCTCCAACACTTTATTGTTTCCATCCCATCACTCTAATCTCAATAATCCTGTGGTATAGATGACTTGCCCTTTGGATCACTCTTGATGTTTTTGCTCAATTAAAGCCCAGATATGACTCCATAGCCCAATGGACTAAAAACCAACGTTATATCTATCTTTTAGCCAAAGCTATTCTATTTTCTTGCAACTTCTCACCTTTGAAACTCTTTGCATTCAAGAATTTTCACCTCAAACAGTAATCATGCTCAACCATCCAAAAAACAAACAAACCCTTGGCCTTCATAACTAGCCTAATACCATAACCCCAAACTTCAAAGACAAATCCATTTTTGTACATATTGGAGAGATCCCTCTCCGGATTCAGGAGGGCTAGATCGTAGAATCCCAAAGTTGGTTGAAACGATGTTGTTTCTGTAATTGGACTCTGCCAATCTTGCTAATAAATTACATATTCCTAACATTTCTGGCGACTCCGCTGGGGACTTGAGTGTTTTTAATACCTTTTAGAGACCTCAGAAAACCCTTGATTCAAGAAAAATTCATGAGTAAGAAGCAACCTTTTTTAAGCACTACCACAGAAATGGTAATCATGATGGAACCTGTTTGAATCAGTGACAAACTAGCTCAACCCTAGGACTCTGATAGGTCTTCATCCAACCTTGAAAAATCAGCTAGCTTAGCCATAAGAGTAGACTGTCTTTGTCTCACAACCGTAGCTAAATTTTGAAGCAAAGTTAGGATATTCTTAAAAAAAATCACACAACTAAAAAATAACTCAGAAAAACCTTAAAAATATTTCAGATTGGTATTCAATAAACATGGTGGTGGACCATAAAACCTTTTACCTCCTTAGGAGCTAAAAACTTCCACTTGGCGACTCCACAATCCTTAGCAGACCTTAAGACCCCACTGGGAAGAACCCACATCATTATAATATCATTCAAACTCAGTTAGAGGACTGTAGGATTAGGATTTGTGTAAATAGATTAGTTAACCTCTCAAATATTGTCATATCTGGTTGGACTTTTCTTGTTTATTTGGGTCTAAAAACATAGCATAGTGGTTTCTAGAAAGATCCACACTAGAGCCTATCCTGACCCTGATCCACCTGAAGTAGTTGATAACCCAGAAAGTATCCGTAGGAAGTCTCCTAAGATTAAATTATCAATTGTTTTCAGGTCACCCTTGAGAGCTAAATCAGTTCCTGAAAACCTTTCAGCTCTACAACAATCACAAGCTGACTTAGTAAATCCATTTAGAACTAGGTCATTTGATGATATAATGCAGTTAGACTCTGAGTCTTCACTTTCACCCCCAGAAGCAAGTGAACATCCTGGTGATAGAGAAACAACACCTCCTGATTTACATTTCCTTCACAACCTAGGTGTCTCTCATCCAAGATCAGCTCAGCAGTCTACTCCTGATCCATCCACTTCTGCTCACCCTTCATCCACTGCCCAAACCACTCCACCTCAGCTCACTTTCCATTTGGTTAATCTGTCTCTTGTAACTCCACCTCCACCACATATCATGGCAACATGGTATGCTCCCCTAGTTCTTCCTGCACCATTAGTCAATCTTCCACAAGACTATCAGTCCAAAATTCCATTATATGATGCTAGCAATGCTACAACTGCATCACAACATGTGGATAATATGAATGATTACTTTGACATAAACGAAATTGATGATGATTATGTCAAACTCAGATTATTTGCTCAAAGCTTTGGGGGAGAAGTAAGAAAATGGTTTAAAAGCTTAGCCCCCCATAGCATTAATGATCTCCAAGCTTTCCATCAAAATTTCTTAAAAAAATGGGAAGTGAGGAAGAATCCTCTCCAGGTCCTTGTTGACTACAACAATCTCCATAGAAACTCCGGGGAAAGTGTACTAGCCTATTGTACTAGATTTAACAGTGTGTATAATGCACTCTCCCCGGAATTAAAACCTCCACAAGGCTCAGCCTTAAACAAGTTTCCTGAAGGGTTTGATGCTGACATGACCTATTCACTCAGAGAGAGAGATTTTTCAACCCTTGAAGACATGCAAGGAGGCGCTCTTTCTGTGGAAGTCAACTTAATGGAGAGGAGAGCAAGGATGAAGGCTGAAAAGAGAGTATCTTTTAGAGAGGAGTCCACACCTTCTACCTCCAACTCAAAGATGGAAAGGATGATGGAAGAGATGATGAAAGAGATGAGCATAATTAAAAGAGCACAAGCAAGTCAAAATCAAACCGCTCCTCAAAACAGAAACCAAAACATACAGAGGACGTTCACCAAACTGATGAAACCAAGACCAATCCCCTATGGAATATGTATTTTGATGGGTCATGCACTAGAACTAACGCTGGTGCAGGTGTCTGGATTACTAACACTGAAAAAAACCACACGGAATGCATTTCATGCAAATTAAACTTTCAGTGTTCAAATAACATAGCAGAATATGAATCCCTTCTCTTAGGCTTGCATCTCTTGAAGAAGTTAGGAGCCATAAGAATTAATGTGTATGGGGATTCTGAGTTAATCATTAGGCAAGTCAATGGGGAGTATAATGCAAATCATCCCAGACTCAGGGCCTATCGAAATGATGTCATGGATCTTTTGAAAACATTTGAGGAATCCAACCTGATTTTTGTCCCGAGAAAAAGAAACATTGCAGCCCACAATTTAGCCTTTGCGGCCAGGACATGTCTAACGCCATATGAAACTAGAGACAACACAACTCCAATAAAATTTAGACCAGCCGTTCTTGATAACAAAAAATATTGGCAGGTGTTTGAAAACGACAAACAAATAGAAGACTTCATGCAATTCAGAAATGAATTTGAACTACACAGTTCGGACTCAGATCATGATACAGACTGCAGCGAAGAAAATTTTACTGATGAAGAAGAACCATCCCCTGAACTCGCAAATATAAACCTGTTATCTGGAAAACTTGAAAGTGAAGCAGAAACAAATGCAGAGTTAGAAACAGAGGAGTTAGAAACTCTGCACTCCAAAGACGAACGTTTGCCCAAGGGTCTGGCCCCTTTAGGAGAGTTGTTCGATTTTAACGATGTGGCAAATAAACCAAAACTGGAACCTGTAGAGACTGAAGTGGAGGAATGCAATATAGGCAGTAAGGAAAAACCGAAAATGATTAAGCTGTCTAAAACTTTGCCAGCTCACATTAAACTCAAATACATAGAGTTGTTCAAAGAGTTTTCTGATGTTTTTTCATGGAGTTACGAAGATCTTAAGTCCTATGACACTGAAATAATACAGCACAAAATCCCTCTTAAAGAAAACCAAAAACCATTCAAACAGAAACTGCGCAGAATAAACCCTGTACAGTTGCCTTTGGTTAAAAAGGAGATCATGAAGATGTATGATGCTGGTATTATTGTCCCTATTAGATATTTTGAATGGGTGTCTAATCTTGTGTCTGTTAGGAATAAAACTGGAGAAATCAGGCTTTGTATAGACTTTAGAGACTTAAACAAAGCTTCATTAAAAGACAACTACCCTTTACCAAAGATGGATCACATTCTACAAAGGGTGGTAGGGTCTAGAAGAATTTCTTTGCTAGATGGCTATTCAAGGTATAATCAGATCTTAGTCCACCCTGCTGATCAATTAAAGACGACTTTTACTACACCATGGGGCACCTTCATGTATGTGAAAATGCCTTTTGGTCTAATGAATGCTGGAGAAACCTTTCAGAGAGCCATGGACATAACATTCTCAGAAGAATTGGGCTTCTTCATCATTATCTATCTTGATGATGTCACTGTGTTTTCAAAAACAGATGAAGAACACTTAGAACATTTGAGAAAAGTTTTCAAGAAATGCAGAAGGTGTGGAATATCTTTAAACCCTAAGAAGACTCTATTTGGTCTCCAAGAAGGTAAACTTCTTGGGCACATTATTTCTGAAGAGGGTATAAAGATAGATCCCCAGAGGATTGAGGCCATATTGCAAATCTCTCATTCTCGAAACATCAAGGAGTTGCAATCTTTCGTTGGGAAGATTAACTTTTTGAGAAGGTTCATCCCCAACTTAGCTGAGCTCCTTAGGAATATCACGAACATGTTAAAGAAGGAGCAGGGGGTAAAATGGACCTTGGAAGCAAAGATGTCCTTTGAGCTGGTAAAACAAGCATTAACTAAAACACCAGTTCTCATAAGTCCTGATTTTTCAAAGGAGTTTTATATTTTCTCATTTGCATCGGAACACACCATAGCTGCTGTCCTTCTACAGAAAAATTCACAAGGACAAGAGCAACCCATTGCATTCTTTAGCAAGGCATTAAGGGATGCCCCTCTGAAGTATAACATTATGGAGAAACAAGCTTTTGCTTTAGTAAAGGCTTTAAAGGACTTCAGGGTATACATCCTTCACTCACACATTATTGCCTTTGTCCCAAAATCAGTTGTTAAAGACATCCTAACATAGGACCCAGATGGTAAGAGAGGTAAGTGGATTGCTGTTATTCTTGAATATGATTTGGAAATAAAACCCACTAAGCTCATCAAAGGCCAAGGTCTAGCTAGATTAATGGCTGAATCAAATTGTGAAGTTCTTGATATTCATATGATTAATGCTTTAGATGATCAAGAGGAAATATCGACACCCGCTGTTGAAAACCATTTCATCAATTCCTCTTGGTATGCTGATATTGTTTATGTTTTGCTTAATTTAAATACACCTCCTGGTTTATCAAAAACAAAGGCAAGGTTCTTGAAGCTGAAAGCAGTAAACTATTGCATTATTGATAGATGTCTTTATTGGAAAAATGCAAGTGGTATATTGCTTAAATGTTTGCCTGAGTTTGATGCAGAGAAATTTAAGCAGGAATTCCATGAAGGAGAGTGTGGGGGTCATTTGTACTGGAAGTCAACAGCCAACAAAATTTTTAGGGCTGGTTTCTATTGGCCTACTCTTTTTCCTGATATACACAAGATGACCACTACTTGCCATAAATGCCAACTGTTTGAAGGCAAGAGAAAATTGCTTCCCCTTCCTCTGCATCCAATCACTGTTGAAACTCCTTTTCAACAGTGGGGACTTGAATTCATAGGAGAAATCCATCCACCATCCTCTGCCCAGCATAAATGGATTCTTACTGCCACAGACTACTTCACTAAGTGGATAGAAGCCATTGCAGGCCAATGATTCAGTTATAATCAAATTTATGGAGACTAACATTCTCTCCAGATTTGGCTGTCCTATCAAGATCATCACAGATAATGCAGCAGCATTTGGATCAAAAAGGATGGTTGAGTTCTGTTACAAATATCAGATGACATTGGGGCATTCCATAGCCTATTACCCTCAAGGAAATGGACTTGCAGAATCTTCCAACAAAATCTTAGTGAACATAATCAAGAAACTGTTGGAGGACAACAAAAAGTCTTGGCACACAAAGCTGGTCCATGCACTTTGGGTTGACAGATTAACTTTGAAGAAATCTATTGGTATGCCACCTTTCCAGCTTGTGTATGGTACATATGCTATTTTTCCAAATAGCCTTGGTGTACCAGTTATGAAGTTGATTCAAGAGTTGCAGACTGAAGAAAATGACATGATCAGAAGAATAAATCAGACCATTCATCTTCAGTAGAACAGAGAGGAAGTGTATAACAAAGCATTACAGAAGCAGGACAACATCAAAAAGATTTTTGACAGAAGAACAAAGGCCAGCAATTTTAAGATTGGGGACAAAGTTTTAAAGTGGGACTCAAGGAGGGAAGAAAAGGGCAAGCATGGAAAATTTGACAACCTATGGCTTGGCCCTTACTCTATTCATTCAGTTGCTGGTAATAATGCATTTTTCTTACAGGAACTAGATGGAACATAATTTTTTGGGGGTCCTATCAATGGCAGGATGCTTAAGCATTACTTCTCTTGATCCATTTTATGTTATGAAGCCTTTTTATCTTTTTCCATTATGAATATTCCATCCACCATTGCATTTAAAGTTATAAAAAATCAAGAAATACAAAAACAAAGAAAAGAAAGAAAAGAGGGCAGAATGAAAACAAGAAAGGCAAAGCCCCATGCCAAAAAGAGAAACAAATTTTGAAAGTGTGCAAGCTCAAATGCCACTCCTACTAAACACACTTCTAGTTAGTCAAACTGTTTAATCTTGATTAATTAGCTTTAAATTTTCTGCTGATAGGATAGTGAATTCGATTTGCCAAACTGTTTAATCTTGGCTTATCAGTAGATAGATTAGGATAGAAATTGAAGGTTAAAACAAACTCAAAATCTGAACCTAAGTTTCCAAAGAGAGATGACTCAAATCTGTTTTATTTTCTGAGTAAAAAAAGAGGTAAAACTGGTTCTAATTCGCTCAAAATCTGAACTAGAAAACAAAGCAAAGACAACTCAAACAAAGCAAAAACAGAGTTGTGAAGAAAAGAGAAGGCCATGATAACAGACTTTCAGATCTTAAGCCTTCCATTTTGATTTTAAATTTCTGCAAATAATAATCTATGTGCAGCTTGTTTTTATGCCATAGATCACAGCAAGTCAAACAACTTAATCTTGACTTGACTGTTTTTAAATTTCTGTTGTAGAAATTAGAGAATAAAAATCTGTTGGACAGTTTAATCCCAACAGATAGTAGATTAGGTAGAGAAATATCTGAGCTCAACTGTTTAATCTGAGTTCAGGGAGAAATAAGGAGTAGAAGTAGATTAGTTTTTTGCTTTCAAAATAATAAAATGTTGTGAAAAGAGTTTGCCAATCCAAGTGCACTCTAATGAAGAAAAAATGTTAGATCAGTAGGATTGGGTAGGTAGAAAGTTGTATTGTTGAAGTCCAGTATTCTTTCATGACTGATATTATTTTTCAGAAGCAGAGCAAGAGAAATCCAATGGATCAGGCACAAGTCAGCGTCCCAGAGAAATCAAGTCTGAATTCTTGATGCCTTCAAGAAGGCACCATCCCCAAGTGGAGCCACTGTTAGCCACCTATAATATTTTGTTATACCAAAAGGTGGCCAAAACTTTTTGGAGCCTTCAAGGAACAAATTTTATCACTAAAAATTGTTGACTCTTGAAGTCTCTCTAAGGCCTCATGCCTCTGTCCAGATCCCTTATTACTGTTTACATCCTAAAAGCCTCTGAAATCCTTCAAAAATCCCAAGTTAAATACTATTGCAGAACCCCTTGGTCCCCTTCCTTTTCTTCCTCACTAACCTCATTTTATATTCTCCATTTCCCATGAAAAACCCACAATTCCATGTTTCTGCCTTTCCATTTCATTAAAATCCCTTTTATAAGGTTAAAAACCCACTTTTTAACCTTACCGAAACCTTCATTTCCTTCAAAAAAACCATGAAAATACATGTTTTTATGTATAGGACTTAAGCCCCCTCGAGCTTAAGCCCCTAACCCTTTTCATCCATATACACATACCCTGGAACCAAGTTCTAAACCCTTTGGCACTCGGCGCAAATCACAATATCGCAAAATTGCATTTTCCGCGGTTTGTTTAAATAACCCATCGCAAAAACTTGCGATGCGATCATTCCGCCCGATCGCAAATCGTAAACATCGCATATCACAAATCACATGTTTTATTGTTTGAAAGGTTTGATCCATCGCAAATATTTGTGATGCGATCTGATCGCATCGCAAATATTTGCGATGCGACCGCTCCAATCGCAGTTTCCGCCCATCGCATATCGCAAATCGCATGTTTCATTGTTTGAAAGGTTTGATCCATCGCAAATATTTGCGATGCGATCTGATCGCATCGCAAATATTTGTGATGCGACCGCTCCAATCGCAGTTTCCACCCATCGCATATCGCAAATCGCATGTTTCATTGTTTGAAAGGTTTGATCCATTGCAAATATTTGCGATGCGACCGCTTCAATCGCAGTTTCCGCCCATCGCATATCGCAAATCGCATGTTTCATTGTTTAAAAGGTTTGATCCATCGCAAATATTTGCGATGCGACCGCTATAATCGCAGTTTTCACCCATCGCATAATTGCAAAATCGCATTTTCTCTCCATTGCATAATCCGCCATCGCGTTTTTAACTTTTGCGATTTGCGATCAGTCCCGCCGGGCCCACCGTACGATACCCCTGCCATTCATATAAAATACGCCTTTTTCCTTTGTAAAGTTGAAAAATGCCATTTTTCGTTGTTTATAAAGGTTTTTTCCATTACGTCCATCCGCTGCATCTCCGCCGTTGATCTGTGCCCCTGCTCCACGATCCGACGGCTACGCTCCTCTCCCACCCTCTGAAGCAGTTAAAACCTAAAAATGCAGGATTTCTTAACTGTTTTTGTGTTTTGTAGGTGTTTTAATGGTTTTCCATTATATAAATAAGGAAAGCTGAGGGTTAGGAAAGACGTTTCCTGCGCCTTCGAGCTATTAAAAAGAACCATTCACAGGTTTGAATTCAATGATTTATCAATGTTTCATAAACGTTGATAGCATGTAAAATGGCCTGTGCGGCCATGCACATCGACAAGACACTATTTTACTCAAAAACAGTTAAAGAGTATAAGTTTGAAGACAGAGCACAACAGAATGAAGATTGAAGACAGTTTTACGGGGATTACGGCTAAGACGGTTATCAAAAGCCTAATCCCCAACTCAAAACACAGTTTAAAGAAAACCTAAAGTGTTTTATCAGACAGAAAGCCTCCACCACCACATCTGAGGCAAATTGATTCCTCAGCTACCCCCGAGCCACTTGTTGCCTCAAACCTTTCAAAACAGAGGCCGAAGTTAATGAAGAAAATCAAATATTCGCCTCCAGCACAGCCAGGGAGTTACTTCTGCAAGGAAATCAATGCAGAAAATATCCGCGGAGTTACTCCACACAATACCCAGAGCCTCAAAGTCAAATAAAGCTCCCACCAAGCTTTGATATTTATTGTAAAAGTTAATACAGTGATCCACTTGTAAAACTTCTCCATCGAGCCTCTCAAAAGGCCGAGAAGTCCTGTATCTATATTAATTGTCATTAGAGATCTTTTGTTAGGTCTCACCTCCTCATTCTTCTATAAATACCTCAGTAGAAGATGAGAAGTTGTTGGTTGAGTTGCTTACAGAGCTTTGACATACACTTGAGCTAGAAACTTCTGATTGTAAATAGTGTTCACTGGCCCTTGGAGCTCTGCTTGTGATAGATTTGTTAGGCTAAGTAGTGAAGATGATTGCTGAACTGAAACATTGGACTCGAAGATTGTAACTGGTTTGACATCAATATAAAGCTGTTTCTTGGGATCCTGGTCTATATTACTGGTGAAGTGCCTCTTTCTTTGTTAATTGTTTTCCTTCTATGTATGCCATATTGTCCATATTCCTCTGTAAAGAACAGTTTAAACAGGGTTAGGATCTGCTGTACATCAGTAACCTTCTCTGGCTGAGAAATATTTATCTTAATGTTTTCCTCATATTAGTTTATTTAAGAATGACTCAATACAGTTTAAACAGTTAGGAATGTTGGCATTCCCTCGTCCTTCTGTTGGCTTAAAACATTGTTCTTGAATGTGATTTCCATTATTTGCTGTTAAAGTGAGACTAGAGAAGATATGGTTTGCCCTGATTCCTAGATTCTTTTCTCCAAAGGCAGATTCTGAAAGTTTCTCTTGGTGTTGACTGAAAGTAGACTCGGTTTAAAAGTACTTTATCTGATCTTAAGTTACACTTTGTTTTTCTTATATGTTTTCATACTTTCTGAAGGTAATTATGTGGATTACTGGATTGTTTGTCAATTAAGCTGCTTTAATACAAACTTGCCCAAGAAGTCAATGGTTAGCCCTGCACTTGGTTGGTTTTAAACAGTTACTTAAGAGGATTTTCTTGTTTGGACTGACTATAAATCCTCTGAGAAATTATTATCAGTTTCCACCCCTCCAACACTTTATTGTTTCCATCCCATCACTCTAATCTCAATAATCCTGTGGTATAGATGACTCGCCCTTTGGATCACTCTTGATGTTGTTGCTCAATTAAAGCCTAGATATGACTCCATAGCCCAATGGACTAAAAACCAGCGTTATATCTATCTTTTAGCCAAAGCTGTTCTATTTGCTTGCAATTTCTCACCTTTGAAACTCTTTGCATTCAGGACTTTTCACCTCAAACATTAATCATGCTCAACCATCCAAAAAACAAAAAAGCCCTTGGCCTTCATAACTAGCCTAATACCATAACCCCAAACTTCAAAGACAAATCCATTTTTGTACATATTGGAGAGATCCCTCTCCGGATTTAGGAGGGCTAGATCCTGGAATCCAAAAGTTGGTTGAAACGATGTTGTTTCTGTAATTGGACTCTGCCAATCTTGCTAATAAATTACAGATTCCTAACACTTTTGATGACACACAACACAAAGAGTGGTTCATTTCCATGCTTCCACAGCATATGCGACAACCCCTAAGTCAGCAGAATATTTCCACATGAGCCGAAGCTGTCGAGATCACAATGAAGCTAGAATCTTCGTCGGTACCAGCCGCACAGATTGGGACCCAGAAGATACAAAGCTAGTTGGAGGCAATGCACTTATAAATACAGAGTCTGCGCAAAGATAATGGAGAGGCATGCGTAGATGTATGGTGTATACACTGTAAATTTGTCTGGCATCACAAGTATCAGTGCCCCATATTCAATAACTATCTGATAGTCGAAGGACCAAGCCTGCTGAAGAGTGCGACAGGTGTTGGTGTCCAAGTGTGAACAAATATTCAAACCCTTTTTCCACATTAATTATCAATCTGGGTGTGTTGATTATTGCAAGAATAATGCACACAATATATGCAAGAATAATAACATAATCCACTATTGAACACAGGTTTAATAATTAAGACAAGCAAGCTACTGTAACAACAATTAAACATAAATTGCGGAATTATAAAAGCATTCACAGCAATTACAGAATCATATCGGAACAACAGTTACAATAACAAACAGCAATAAAAAATCAACAAAAGGGAAATAACGCAGCACCTGATCAGAAGAGTGGGCCCGACTCTCTGATCAGGGCTGCGGTAAACGATGTGCATTCAATTGATTAAAAATACTTCTATTACAATATCCGTCTCTTCCTGCTTAACCCCGATTCACAGCCCTTAGGCCCTTTTTATACAAATGTTTGGGAAACTGTCTTTCCCATCTAACAACTAAATATCTACAAATATACAATTGTTAAAACAACCAATTATTTGTCGAGAGGAAACCTCGAAAGGCCTGACATAGATCTGGGGTAAGTTGGAATCTGTTGCGCTGCTACAGCATATCGAGATAATGCTAAGAATTCAAAGTTGCTTCATGATTTGCAGATGTAATCCTTTTACTTGCCAAATCTATGGAAATAAATAAGTTAATACTTGCATATGTAGAATCTCCATGACTATTACTTCATTAATCAAACATTCCATATAAGACAGTGAAAATGGATTTACCTCGTGTTTTTAGAACAATTAATGATAAAAAGGGGTAGAAAGGTGGGTGAAAATAGAAGAAAGAAGTATACAGGTTTGGTACCCAACATCTCCCCCCAACTGGTCTATCTGCATGTCCTCATGTAGCTCGTCATCTTCTCAGATCAGGGTTGGACTGACTGTGGATGGCATGAAGTTCAACGAGGTCATATTCTCTGTCCATCTCTATTCCAGGGGTTTATATCCTTCTGTCAGAACAACATCCTTCAACCAATCTTGGCTAACATTTTATGCAGGAGTATATTGCTCTGCTGGCAACCAAATGAGGGGGAATTGAAACCTTAGTCCCATCCACTGGACCCCACAGGTCTTAATACAGGCTACAAAACGTGGCACTCTTTCTAATGCTCGTCTAAAGTTGGGTGCTCCAAAAGGTTCTCGACCTCTGACAATTGATGATGACAAAATCCACCTCCTTTGACAAATGTCCAGTGCTTCATTTCAGAAAGCTCCTATCTGTCTAACATAAAGGTCAACATAGCATTTCTGGGTTTCCAGCATATGTTCCTTATGTCCCTCAATCTGTAAAAAGGTAAAATTCTTATTAGAAATATTTGTTGCCTGGCCATGTTCTCTCCTTATCATCAGTGGCCTTGTAACTTGATTTTCTTCAAACGTATCATAATCCTTTCTCCATTTAACCTGATTGATAGTGTAGGAGGTGAAGGCTCTCAAATGAATATCCCCCACAAATGGAATGGGATTGAAGGCTTGATTGTGCTTTAGGAAGTAGCCATGCATGTAAAGTTCGCACATTAAGTGCTGACCTATGATATCATGAATTTTCAAAATACGGAGGAACTATATTGGATCCTCAATTTCATGACAAATTTCCTTATATATACTCTCTAGGAAAAAGAAAAGGAACTATTCATGAAGGAATAAGTCATAACTATGAGCGGGAGGTATACATGCCATTACTTGTTGCGCTAAGGTAAATATCTTCTCCTTATCTGATTGTAGCATTTGCACTTGTTATTCTAACTCCTTTATCTTACCCTATTGTTTTTCTTGCCTCTGTTGTGCTCTATATAATTGGTCTACATACCCTATAACAATCTCGACAGCTTGCTCTTGAACCGGCATTGTCTCCTTCTTATGTCCATTCGCAGCAGATTTGCATCTTTGAATTTCAGCAGCCAAGAAGAATTCTTGGGCTTCAAACAAATGTTCAATTAGACCAGTCTGTGTAGCCATAGAGGAGACCTCAATTTTAGGTTTTATTGCCTTCCATTTATATACTTTTACCTTCCTCTTCAATTGAGATACTTGCTTCCTCAGCTTCTGAACTTCCTTCTTCAATCGCATGGTTTCATTAAACTGAAGCTGATACCTTTTCTTGAGAGGTAATCTCATGCTTTCACATTGTTTTATCCATTCTTGCTTGATAATGAATTCATCTCCCAGACCTGTATCAGGCTCAGGAGTCGGTGGAACGTTGTTAATGTCATCAACTGGTTTTTCTGTTAGGTCTTTCTTACTTGGTTCCCTTTCTTTAGGAGCATTCTCCTTCTCATTTACCTCAGGGAATTCTGTCTCCCGGTCAATGTTTTCATCGACCATTCTATGCTCTGCTGTCTCCACAGAATTTCCTTCTCCCTTTTAAGCTTTTGGATGCCCTTGCTGAGAATCAAAAATTGATGGACCGATATTGTTCATATCTTTCCCTGAGTCGAAAAACCTCAGTATTGGTGGGACAACAATCTCCTCCATTAATCGTTGGGATGAACGAAACCCCCTTGCTCCTCTAGGCATCATAGACTGAAAAGGAGAATATGGAATACCTTCTCTGCCATCGTTTTTTACTTGGGCAGAATCTTCATGCATTTCTTTTTCAGTTGGAGTCGAAACTGGTTCTTGTGGAACAATGTCAACTTTGAGGATCGTTTCCTTTCTGTCCTCCTATCCTTTGTGCATTGCTTCCTTGCCTGCGATCGATACTGATTCTTGTGGAGAAGTGTCTACTTCGCGGGTTATTTCTTCTCTGTCTCCATGTTCTGACTGAGTTGGGGGTGGTTCTTGTGTGACACCCTTGTTTGTTTCAATATTCATATCTGCTTGGGAAGGTGATGTTGTTTCTTGCTTAACAAAATCACTTGCCAACCATTTAGCTAGTGTTCCACCTTCCTGTTCTTCATTAATGAAATTCGATGACTGTAGGAAAGTCTCAAATTCATCCCTTATACCCATGATTCCTTCATCTGTAGGTTCCTCAGACAAGGATGGTTCTTGTGTGGAAGCCTCGAATGTATCACCAATTATCTCCTCCATCCCCATTTCTTCTGGTTCTTCTTGATCTATCTCCATTTCCATTTCTTTTGGTTCTTCCTGATCTATTTCCATTTCCTCCGACTCTTCTGCTTCTGCTAAATCAGCCAGAGGTAGTGGTTCTTCTTCTATAGCAGCAATAACAACTAATATCTCTTCTTCCGATGATCCATAGAGTTCTGCCCAGGAAACTTGAAATCGAACTATTGCATGCATGACCAACAAGCGAACTAGTCCATGATTGGAGAGGACTGCCAGCATCTGGTGCGAACATTGAGTGGACAATGCCATGTGCTCAAGTTTTTTTAATAAAAAGAAAGGCATGTTTAAGGAATGAACCTGTACTTGCAGAAATCGAATGTGAGCTAGGATTTTGAAATGGTATTTGAACAGAGTTGTGGTTCGTCCTTCGCAGGTTATGTATTTCATCACAAAGCCTGCTACCTCATTCCATCAATACGGTGCATATTTGCACTCGTACCCTCTCCCATATTGAACGACGCTTTCTCCTGCCTGAAAAAACAGTTCAGGAAACTCCGGGAGGGGAATTATCTGAGAAAACCACTGTTTCCCTTGTTGTCTTAGCCCTCTAAATTCCGCGATTACTTCTTCTATGATAGGAATTTCTAATCCTCTGACCCGAGAGAAATTCTCGTTCAAATTTAGCACAAACTACATCATGATTCCCTTGTCGAATCCCTGCAATATATTGAAGTAGATATCCCATCTAGCATTGAAGAAAACTTTCCACACATCTGCATTGTTGCGGACTAAGACTGTATCTTCAGGTTCATGCCGCACAGCCAGTCCGCCCATCCTGTAGAGATTGTAATAGCACTATGGACACATCAAACTGTTTGAAAGAGTGGTGGGTACCAAATTTGGAAAAAACAACATGGTGAAAAATGAGGTGAAATAACGGTAAATACGACCAATGATTTCTTGGGAAACGATGAAAATCATGGAAAAGTATGGTAAGTGGGATGGATGAAATAGTAATTATTTCACATGAGGTGGAAAGGACTAATCTGTTAGCCCCCCCTATAAATTTTTTGACAAGCAAATGGGGGGTTAAAATGTTCTTGAGCCTTCAAGGAATGCATTTCCTTTGAAAACACATCATCCTTGAAGCCTCCTTGTGCCTTTGTATTTCTGACGAGTCCCCATTGCTGATTCCCATTATAAAGCCTCTCTTTTTGTGAAGAAATGCGCAAAGGCCCCTTTTTCCCTCCTATTTCTGTCCCCCTAAGCCCTTATTTTCATCCTCTTGCCCCTTCTTTCTAAATCCCCCACTTACCCTTCAAATCCCTTTCAAATTCTGCCCATATCCCTTGTTTGGGCTAATTCACCCTTTATCCCTCCATTGTTCCGCTTCCTAACCTTTAAATCACAATAAAAGGGCCTAAAACCCACTTTTTAACTTTACCATAGGCCTAAACCACTCCCCCTTTCCATACCCCGCCATACATATTGTTATAAACTTTATAATAAAACCTGTCGCAAATCACATAATCACATTTTCGCGTGTTGTTGTTTGTGTGCGATCGATCCATCACAAATATTTGCGATGCGATCTGATCACGTCACACATCACCCCGATCACATATCACACTGTCGCACTTTTCTACCTATCGCAATTTCTGCCCATCGCAACCCCGCTCGGTCGCGGTATCGCATCGCAAGTTCCTTTCTGCGTTTTGCGATTTCTCCTCGCTCCTCAGTTGCAATTTCCGATTGCGATCCCCCCGACCCCATCTCCGCCATCGATCTCACATAAGATCCGATGGTCTTGATCTGTCACCCTCCGCCATGACCGGGTCCCACATCCGCGGCTCCGCTCATTGTCTGTTCATTTTTTTTCGTACTTTCCTTTGTAATTTGCCCCAAATGTAAACCTTTGGGCTTTACACTATGCTATCATGCCTCCGCCACTTTTCATTGTTCTTCCACTGCTCCGCCACCACTCCTCCGGCCTCCGCAGCATTTCTCTACCACTGCCCGGGTTCGTAACAGGTTTATTTTACTGTGCATATAGCACAAAGAGGCCATCCCAGCACATACCAGCAGACCAACAGAAGAAATTCAAGGGGTTTAATGCTTGTTAGTGATAAAATTAATGTTTAACCCTGCATTCAAAGGAAAGGGCGCAGTTTGAAGATTTAAGCACACTGTCAAAGTCCTATATGTGTTTAATATCAGCAGAGTACTCTTCTCCAGACGGGACACCTTCCTACAAGAAATCTCCATGCCTCCTCGAGCCCTGAAACGATTAATTACACTGACTGAAGCTCATTTAAGACAGTCAGGCAATAGTTATGGAGGTATGGAACGGCCTTGCAGATTTTCCACCCAGTTCATTTATTCCAGGAGGCTAGCGCAGAGTTCCAGACCGCCGTAAGGAATTAAAGAAAATATCAGAGGTCAATCTCGACCTGACAGACGCTTCCAAACAGTCTACAGAGTACAACACAACACCATTAAGCAGAATGGGCTCGGCCTCCTCCACCATTCTGTCTTAATGAGACTCATTTAATTTGTATCTACCCCTATTATTCTCATTCTCCTATAAGAAGCCCCAAGAACATATCGTAAAGGTTGTTGTTGGCTGCTGCCGCTGCTGTTAGAGGGATTCAATTTGATTGTTAGAACAGTATTGGGAGGGAGTAGCAGAGTAGTTGTATGTAATAGGCTGGGAGGAGAAGTATGGACTGTATTAGCCATTGAGCTTATTGTACATGACTGGTTTTGCATCAATTAATCAAAGCACATTTCACAGGATCCTGGTCTATTACTATTGGTGATGTTTTTCTAACTTTTTTTATTACATTTTCATACTGTTTCATGTTCTCTCGGTAGGCAACAGAAGTATAGCATAGGATTCGCCCTTGTTAGGTGCCCTGTGTTCCTGCTTTCCCTAACTTTAATGTTTTCTGCTTTATGTGTTATCTAAGAGTGAATTCACGTGGTTTAACCAGTGCAGCGGATGTTATTGTCTGCTGGCTGATGTATGAACTTGGGGGTTTGTTGCTTGGATGTTTCTTTGTTAAAATTATCTCTGTTTTTCCCTTGTAGCATGCTAAAGCTGACCTGGAGTTAAATGACCTCTGGTCCGATCTATAAGCTGCCCCTTCGTCCCTTTTTTGAAAGCTGCCTTTGAGTATGTCCAAGCAGGTCTGGAGTTAAATGACCTCTGACCTGATCTATAGATAGAAATTGGGTTACTTTCCTTATTTCACTTTCTTCCTTAATATTCCATCCCATCATCTATCTAAAAGATCCTTTAGTGTAGATGACTTGCCCTGCGGAAGCCTTGGCTAGCTGTTGCATCTAATTTCCTTTCATGACTCCATAGCCCAATGGATGGCACTTTCTTGACCTATCCTCTTTGTTGAAACATCCTACTATTCTGTGCCTTTCCTTCCATTACTTTCTCAGTCTATGATCTCATGACTCAACCCAGCAACCCACCAACCAAATTATTTTAAACCTCCTTTGCGCTTCATACCTAGCCTAATATCTCAATTTGAGCTTCAAAGATATACATTCTTTGTTCTATGGAGAGATCCCTCTCCGGATCCAGGAGGGCTAGATCCTAGGATCCAAAAGTGGTTCTGATGTTGTCTCATCTTTTGGTCTTGCCAATCTGGCCAAAACATGGGAACCCCAACATAATGGCGACTCCGCTGGGGACTAGACCACTTTGCCTTTAGATTGGCTTTTCATTGATGATGGTGGACAATAGCCTGCTTCAAATAGTTAAATTCATCCACCTGGCGACTCCACACTCCCTATGATCCAAAGACCCAATGACTCCACTGGTGAAGGACAATGAACTGGTGGAGAAGAAGCAGTAACTTTCTTTGCAAAAGCATGGATCCAAACATGGACCGGGATGCAAAGTATGACGCTTTGTGCGATCAATTAATTGAATTGGCAGAAATGTTTGGTGAAGTGCTGAAAATGCACATGGCTAATATGAATGCAGATGATGATTATTTCGAGCAGCCCATGCATCTCTCAGAGCAAGAACAAACTCAAGACCAAGACGATGAGCAAGACATGTATGATTCTCAAGAATTTGTAGAAGATGAAGAGGAAAGTAATCAGGAGCTGCCTGAGTGCGTACCTATGCCTTGTGTTACGCTGACCAGAGAATATCAGAACCTAATAGCAAAAGCTAATAGGGAACACTGCCTTGAGGAGACAAGAGGCCACATAGAGGAGGCAGAATCTGATGAAGAAGAAGAGGCTCAAGAAAACATCCCGCCTCCAAATCAGCTAATACAAGAGAAAGAGGATTGTTGTGCTTCTGTCCATGATGAAAGGGAAACCCCTCTTTTGACAGAAGAAGAGATTGAACAGATATTAAATCAGCAGTCCACCTCTGAGGTATTCTGTAGAACACACGCTCCTGCTCAGTCATTTTATGAGTTTGATGATTCGGATTCAGAAGAATCCTCTGTGGATCAAGACGAAGAAAGACCTGTTGTGCGCCCAGAATGGTTGACTTGGCCGAGCTAGCCTATTTACGACACTGATGGAGAGAGCCACGACAGCATAATAGCAGATGAGGATTCTATGAATATTTAGTCTGCTTTACCACAAATCATCAGTGAGACTGGACACCAACAGCCTTTCCTTTCAGAAGATGAGGAGGAAAGAAAAAAATAAGTTCTTGAGCAGCTTGAAAGAAATGAGCCGAGGAAGCAATGGAACAAACCACTGCTCAAGAATACTTAGATATTTTCACGGAGCTTAGCATATCAGAGCAGAACATATCAGAGCTCCAAGAGGACTCAGCTGCAATATATGATGAGCCCTCCAGTTCAGAAGATGAAGGAGACACTCTACCCCAAGAGAGTCTTTACCTCCATCCGGTGGAAGAATAAGAGATCTCGGTTGAAACCAACCTGCCAGATATTCATAGCTAGGTATCTTTTCATGATCCTTATGCACATTTCCTGCATATCCTTGAAGAAGGATCAAAGGTCTTTTTGAGCAACATGTTGCAGATAGAAAGAATTTTTTTCAAAGCTGCTGTTATTGAACAAGAAGAGTGGGAGCTGCCCTGCCTATCCATCCTTCTCAAAGAGTTGAGCAAGAAAGACCAGTCATGGGATCACTTGATGGACTGGTTGCATTGGAAGACAATGTTTGTAAGTTAGACTTGTAAATATTCCAGTTAGGGTAGGGTAGGTAGGAGAAGCTCAATAAAGCTCAGTCTATGAGCATGTAGTGGGTTTTTTCAATTTCTGTCTTAGAATGTAGAGAAGACATCTGCTAGACAGTTTAATCCTAGCCGATATTAGACTAAGTAGAGAAGCTATGAGACCAACAATCTAATCTGGTATCATGGAGTAATAAGGGTAGAAATAGAATAGGTTTATTTTCCTGTTTGTAAAGATTGATGATGTAAAGGGTTTGCAAGTCCAAATGCACCCTAGAAGAAAAATGTTAGGATAGTAGTGTGGGTAGGTAGTTGTTTGGGAGAATTTTACTGCTGATATAATGTCTTCAGGATTTGTGGCAGCTGATCTAAAGAAAGAAAGGGATGTGCCAAGCAGCATGCATTAGGCCTACACCAAGAGATCATTCTCTGGATTCTTGACTCCTTCAAGAAGAAGCCATCCCCATGTGGAGCCACTGTTAGCCCCCCTTATAAATTTTTTGACAAGAAAATGGGGGGCTAAAATGTTCTTGAGCCTTCAAGGAATGCATTTCCTTTGAAAACACATCATCCTTGAAGTGTGCCTTTGTCCTTCTGACGAGTCCCCACTGCTGATTCCCATTATAAAGCCTCTCTTTTTGTGAAGAAATGCCCAAAGGCCCCTTTTTCCCTCCTATTTCCGTCCCCCTAAGCCTTTGTTTTCATCCTCTTGCCCCTCCTTTCCAAATCCCCCACTTACCCTTCAAATCCCTTTCAAATTCTGCCCATATCCCTTGTTTGGGCTAATTCACCCTTTATCCCTCTATTGTTCCCCTTCCTAACCTTTAAATCACATTAAAAGGGCCTAAAACCCACTTTTTAACTTTACCATAGGCCTAAACCACTCCCCCTTTGCATACCCCGCCATACATATTGTTATAAACTTTATAATAAAACCCGTCGCAAATCGCATAATCGCATTTTCGCGTGTTGTTGTTTGTGTGCGATCGATCCATCGCAAATATTTGCGATGCGATCTGATCACGTCGCACATTGCCCCGATCACATATCACACTGTCGCACTTTTCTGCCTATCGCAATTTCTGCCCATCGCAACCCCTCTCGGTCGCGGTATCACATCGCAAGTTCCTTTCTGCGTTTTGTGATTTCTCCCCGCTCCTCAGTTGCGATTTGTGATTGCGATCCCCCCGACCACATCTCCACCGTCGATCTCACATAAGATCCGATGGTCTTGATCTATCGCCCTCCGCCATGACCAGGTCCCACATCCGCGGCTCCGCTCATTTTCCGTTCATTGTTTTTCGTACTTTCCTTTGTAATTTTCCCCAAATGTAAACCTTTGGGCTTTACACTATGCTATCATGCCTCCGCCACTTTTCATTGTTCTTCCACTGCTCCGCCACCACTCCTCCGGCCTCTGCAACATTTCTCTACCACTGCCCGGGTTCGTAACAGGTTTATTTTACTGTGCATATAGCACAAAGAGGCCATCCCAGCACGTACCAGCGGACCAACAAAAAAAATTCAAGGGGGTTAATGCTTGTTAGTGATAAAATTAATGTTTAACCCTGCATTCAAAGGAAAGGGCACAATTTGAAGATTTAAGCACACTGTCAAAGTCCTATCTGTGTTTAATATCAGCAGAGTACTCTTCTCTAGATGGGACACCTTCCTACAAGAAATCTCCATGCCTCCTCGAGCCCTGAAACGATTAATTACACTGACTGAAGCTCATTTAAGACAGTCAGGCAGCAATTATGGAGGTATGGAGCGACCTTGCAGATTTTCCACCCAGTTCATTTATTCCAGGAGGCTAGCGCAGAGTTCCAGACCGCTGTAAGGACTTAAAGAACATATCAGAGGTCAATCTTGACCTGATAGACGCTTCCAAACAATCTACAGAGTACAACACAACGCCATTAAGCAGAATGGGCTCGGCCTCCTCCACCATTCTATCTTAATGAGACTCATTTAATTTGTATCTACCCCTATTATTCTCATTCTCCTATAAGAAGCCCCGAGAACATATCATAAAGGTTGTTGTTGGTTTCTGCCGTTGCTGTTAGAGGGATTCAGTTTGACTGTTAGAACAGTATTGGGAGGGAGTAGCAGAGTAGTTGTATGCAATAGGCTGGGAGGAGAAGTCTGGACTGTATTAGCCATTGAGCTTATTGTACATGACTATTTTTGCATCAATTAATCAAAAAACATTTCACAGGATCCTGGTCTATTACTATTGGTGATGTTTTTCTAACTTTGTTTATTACATTATCATACTGTTTCATGTTCTCTCGGTAGGAAACAGAAGTATAGCATAGGATTCGCCCTTGTTAGGCGCCCTGTGTTCCTGCTCTCCCTACCTTTAATGTTTTCTGCTTTATGTGTTATCTAAGAGTGAATTCATGTGGTTTAACCAGTGCAGCGGATGTTATTACCTGTTGGCTGATGTATGAACTTGGGGGTTTTCTGCTTGGATGTTTCTTCGTTAAACTTATCTCTGTTTTTCCCTTGGAGCATGCTAAAGTTGACCTGGAGTTAAATGACCTCTGGTCCGATCTATAAGCTGCCCCTTCGTCCCTTTTTTGAAAGCTGCCTTTGAGTATGTCCAAGTAGGTCTAGAGTTAAATGACCTCTGGCCTGATCTATAGACAAAAATTGGGTTTCTTTCCTTCTTTCACTTTCTTCCTTAATATTCCATCCCATCATCTATCTAAAAGATCCTTTAGTGTAGTTGACTTGCCCTGCAGAAGCCTTGGCTAGCTGTTGCATCTAATTTCCTTTCATGACTCCATAGTCCAATGGATGGCACTTTCTTGACCTATCCTCTTTGTTGAAACATCCTGCTATTCTGTGCCTTTCCTTCCATTACTTTCTCAGTCTATGATCTCATGACTCAACCCAGCAACCCACCAACCAAATTATTTTAAGCCTCCTTTGCGCTTCATACCTAGCCTAATATCTCAATTTGAGCTTCAAAGATGTACATTCTTTGTTCTATGGAGAGATCCCTCTCCGGATCCAGGAGGGCTAGATCTTAGGATCCAAAAGTGGTTCTGATGTTGTCTCATCTTTGGGTCTTGCCAATCTAGCCAAAACATGGGAACCCCAACATAATCAATTGGTATCATGTGCATGTTGTTGATCCCAATACATCTTTAATGATTATACAGAATATGGTAAGGATCATAGGGCGTATCATCACACGAGGTTGTAATAATGAATTTTGGAATAATCATTACGCCATTGTTTAGTTATGATGACATCCCACACAACTTAAAAGTAGTCGTCCAAGGCATCAATGTCTTATTCATGGAATATTTAATTAAATCCATAAGAGTCAAATGGAGACATACCTGGCGGCCTACCTGGAGGAAGTGACGGTTGATAGAATAACAACATAGTAATGATGTTGATGGAGTAACAACATCGAGGAGTAGCAGCATATGGAGTAACAATATTATGAGTAGTAGCACTCGAAGTAACAACATCAATACTTAGGAAATTTTCAAGCTCTGCAACATTACTCCTTAGTAGTAACTCTTGCAAAAAGAAAACAAATAAATAGTAACGGTATTTATTTTATATATATATTATTGCTTTTATTTATTTTTTATTTTTTAGAGCGAGGGTGCAGAGGAAGAGTTCTCTGTATCGATAACCTTCAAAACAGATTTCTTGGAGAGATGTTTGATGAAAGCATCCTTAGAGGCTGGGTGTTGCACTGAAAATTGTCATCTTGATATTCTGCTATGTGTATGAGCTCATTATCACTCATACTTCCTCCTTTGCAAGTCTAACACATCAGTTCCTCATGTCAAGCCTTGAAAATAAGAGAAGAGTTCTTAAAAATCTCCTTAACTCTGGTATCACACTTTCTCTGTATCTTGCTTGCGGTCCCGCATCTAATGTTCATGAATCCTGCGTACCTGAACGCACTTTCTCTGTGTTATGGGTGAGGACCCCTATAAAAGATAAAAAAGGCGCAAGTAAACTCAAAAAATATCACTTTCAGTAAATTCTAGAAGTCTCTAGAAAGAATATTGCTATGGCAGAACCACTCTTTTGAGGTTCATGTATCCCTTACCTTATGGAGCTAACCCCTTGATGTGAGGAGCTTATCCCTTTGAAGGAGGATTCTATCCCTTCATAGTTGGAACTGAAACCTCCTCTTTTCACTATAAAAAGAGGCATTGGGTAGCCTCAAGGAGAGTTCAAGATTTAGAATTATTTGAGGTTAAGTGTTGTTGGGATTCAGACTCATTTAACTGAGATTTTTGTGAGGAGAGATCACATACCTCTATCTGTCTCGGTTGGAGGAGTGCAAGGCTTATCAGAGCAGAGGATATTCCTGCTTCAGACCCCAGGAAGGCCTGTTCAACATCAAGGCTAAGGTTGTAAGGTTTTCCTTCTTTCAAAGTTAATACAAATGAATTCATTTTTCTCAATAAGCTATTAATTAACTATTTATTTCATGGATTCCTTGATCACCATGATAAGCATGATTTATGATGTTTACTATACAGGTTCTATTTAATGTTTTCTTGTTTGTGACTGCAGGTTTACGAAACTCCTTCAAGTGCACGAGGGACAACAACTTCGAACAAGCATTGGATCTACGGTAAGTCCTTAACACCTTTATAGTATTATTTTGTAAATAACATATGTTTAGAGAAAGATAGATTTATTTGGTTGTTTGTTGCTAGATTACCTTTTGGTACTAGGGAGATCGATATTGTCCACAAGATTGATTAATCCACCCAAAAAACTGGCGACTCCGCTGGGGAAAGAACTTGTTGTTTTTGGATCTCCTTTATTTTGATTTGAGGAAAAATTTTTCCTGGTTTTTGATTGATGGATATCTGCCTGGGTAGCTTAGTTTTTCTCTGTTTTTGAAAATTTTGAAATATTTTACGTTTTTCTTGAACTTTTCTGGGGACCGCACTTTGTTCTTTTGCACAGTGCGGGCAGTTTCGCACTTTCCTTAAGTAACCAGTGCGGGACCACACCTGTTACTTCTAGGAGCCTGCGGACCTTGTTAAAATTCTGGAAAAACTCCAGATTTCTTTTTCCAGTTTATCTTTAATTTGATTTAGAGTTTTTAGTATCTGCCCAAATTGGTTTTGTTTCTATCAAAAGCCTTTTGTGAATGAATTCCAGTAGTATTTATGTTTTTAATGATTTTCTAGAAGTTTTGCAAGTTGTATTACTTTTCGTTTGGTCTATGTAGTGACTCAAAGATTGGAAGCTTGAAATACCTCAGATTACATTGTTCTTTTTGCCTTCTTGCTGAGTCTGACTTGGTTGTGAAATCCATCCTTTATTGAGAAATAGATCTATTTGTTTCTTTGCAAATCTTCGAAAAAAACTTTGTTATAGGTTTTGAATTTCATTTTTATAAAAGAAAACATATCTAGATGTTTTTTGATTTTTTTGTTATTCTGGACAAAAAGATCCTTAGTTTGCTGAACAACTAAGTAAAACATTCTTCAAAAAATATTAAATCTTTTATTCAATTAGATTTTCAAAGTTTGTAGATCTCAAGATTAGTTTTTGTAGTTTTGAGTGCTTTTAAAATTTGTAGATTTCTTTTGAAGGAAAGTTGTTTTTGTGGTTTCAAGTTTTGAAAGTGAAAGGATTTTAGTGAGAGCATTGATTATTTGTCTCGTTTTGATTTATTGTTGAAAAGACAAAAATATTTTCTTCTAGTTATTCTTTATGTTTAAAGAAAGAATTGTCTCTTAAAAGAATTGCATTCTGAACTCTTTCTTTAGCTAGAATTTCATTGAAAGAAAAACGAATTGATTATCATTTTTGGGTGCATTTTTAGTGTTTTTGGAAGTCGAGTCTTCACACCATCAAAGTTTCATTTCCATACCTATTGACTTAAAGAACAACCTATAAAAGTAACGCTTAATTAAAATTCATCTAGTAATCTTTTTATTTCTAGGGCTCGTACCACCAATATAGCTTAGGCTAGTATCTTGGAGTAGGGAGTAATTAACTCTCCAAGATAGTAAAAACAAACAAGTAGATAAATCTTGCGGTAGGAAATAAATCCAATTGTGATTGGTACAATCTAGGAAGCTTCTCTTAAAGGAGTTAATCACGAGATCATGTCCGAACCTTTGAGACAATCAATTCTGTTTCATTGGGAAAGATAGAAGATTCTGTGCGCATTACAAATGGTAAACCTCGGATTAACCATTGTCGAGGAGCTTGGGGTCACTTGTCGGTAAACCTTGTTTAACCATGTTGAGGAGCCTTCAAGGGGATTGAGCTTTGTTACTCTACCCTTGTGCGTGGAATCAGATCGTAGACTGTTCCCCTAGTTTTATTTGTTACTATTGGTAACCTTAGTGTCCATAAGCTTAAGATTATTTCCTAAGGTGACGGTGAAGGAAAGATCTCACTGTACCTAGAGCAGATGTCGACTAGACTCACTTGGACTCTCTGGGGGTTTCTCTTCACTCGATATGGTTTTGTGAAGAAACTTGTGCCAGTCTGTTTCATTAAGCAGGTTGTCGGGGTAACTGTTCCAACCACCCTTTCTGTATTAAATTTCTACTAAGTTGGATTTCATCACCAACTAGTTTTTTTAGTACGAGAAGTTACTGTTTGTGTATGGTTTGAACTCTTAGATTTTTAGGCGTGTGATTCAGCTGTTTGTTTCTTTAGAGACTTTAGGTGTTTTTATTGAGATTTTATTTGTTTGCGTGTGATTGGTTAATATTTAATCGTGGCAGAATTACCAAGACAATCCCGTAGACTTCAGGGGAAGCCCCCTGAATATACACCAAGTCAGCTTGAAGGGCTGCGTGCTCTAGTATGATCTAGTAGTGGTAGAATTAGATCAACAGAAATTGGAAGTTCATCTATAGTTTTTCATCCTGATCATCAAATACCCACAATAGAACACATTCAAGAACCGATTTCAGTTTCTGAAGTTACCGGTAGTATTTCTCCTTCCAGTGAACTAGCTAACGAACCTGAAATTTCTGAGCCTGAAACTAAACATTCTGTTTTGGAAACATCCTCAGGATTTATTACACCAACTTCTAGCGATCCTGGTTCACCTAGGGTAAGAAATATTGTTACTAAAGATCTTCCATCTGGCCTCGTTTCTATTGAAGAGCTTACTAGTCCAGACGAAGAGTTATCTCTTCCCGAATCCCCTCAGTCTTTAAATCTTAGGGAGTGTGAATCTATTTTCTATAGCCCTATTCGAACTGACGCTTGGTATCTATCTTTGACAAACTTTTTAGAAAACCCAGGTCTTGATTTTTCTCCACCTCGAATTCCATTTCATCCTACGCCCAGAGGTTACTATCCTTCATCCATTATGGCAGGAGAGTCATCTATGTTTTCCTAGACACCGGAAGCATTTTTACACGGTGGTCCTTCTGTTCCTTCGGGATATCAGGCTTTGTCTGGTACTTTCTCTGGAGCAACTCCTCGACCGATTTAACAAGTATTATCATCTGGTCTTAATGGAATTAAAACTGAAACGTCGAACACAGAGCAAATATTTATGATGTCTGGTAATATTCCGAATCCTTAACCTCAAGGTAGTCAATTACCTCCTGGAGGACAATTTCAAGGAAGTCAGTTACCGCCTGGGGGGCAACCTTAGGGTAGTCAATTACCGCTTGGGGGGCAACCTTCAGGCAGTCAGTTACCACCCGGGGGGAAACCTCAAGGTAACTTTTTCCCAAGACAAACTGTGGCATCATATTATTTTGGAGAACAACCTCAAGGATAGTACATACCTCAAGGTTGTCAACCTTCAGGATAGTACATACCCCAAGGTCAAACTCAAACTTAATATGTTCCTCAAGGTCCTTATCAACCCCAGCTTCAGTACGCGCCTCAGGGTTATCAACCTCAAGGTCGGTACCCAATTCAAGGTTTCCAACCGCCTTCTGTTCAATCATATGTACAAGGAGCCAGAAATTTACCACTTACTTATCAACCCTACGTTCAACCAGGCTATGGTCCTTACGTTCAACCTTCTACGAGACAATACCCCGGAATGAACATGGTGTGGAATCCGTCCCAATTTCAACAGCCTATGCAACCTAATGTGCAGTTGTCTTCTCAACTTGGACATCCTTTGGTTTCTGGTCCAACCTAGCAACTTGTCCAGTCTACTATTCAAACCCCTACACCTGGTTCTATTTAGCAGTCTGGGCCTAGTACACCTCAGACTCCGCCTCAAACTGCTGCAACTATTGCAACATCTGTTCAACCTATAACACCTATTTCTGGAGTATCTGAAGCTCTGAGTTATTCTATCCCTGCATCCGTGCAAATCCCTCAAGTCTCTGTACCCCAGTTAGGACCTACAGTTCAAAATTCGGTTTAGATACCTGCGGGACAAGCTGGTACAAGTACGATTGTCACAGGTCAGCCGCAATTCACGTATCAATCGTACCAGGGACAGCCTCAATTCGGTCTCGTTTCACAAAACCCAGCTTATCAGTATCAACTGTACCCTGGCTATACTTATCAATAGCCTCAACAACCCCAGTTTGGTCCGGTTAATCCTAGTTTCCTAGGAGGTTACACAATTCCTAATGCAAATCTAATTCCCAGTTATCCTAGGTATCCTCCTCCCAGAACTGCTTTGGCTACTCAAGGTTTTCATGAACCTAACCGTCAGTTACCATTTATTGCAACTTTGGATTTACCTGATTTGACACGCCTTATGAATGATCCAATTTTCTATTATCCGTATTGGCCACCAATGTAAGTTGCCCAGTGATATACCAAAATTCGAGGGTAAGTCAGGAGAGGATCCATCAAATCACGTTATGACTTATCACCTCTGGTGTGCGTCTAATTCAATAATTGATGATTCAATTCGCTTACGACTTTTCGAAAGAACTCTTATTGTTCTTGCCACCAAATGGTACATTGAGTTACCACAAGGCTCGTTTAATTTGGATTGAATAACGCTGGGGAAAATTTTCAAAGGGCTATGTCTTATGCATTTCATGACATTAAGCACATTGTGCAACATTATCTCGATCATTTACCTGCTCATTCATCGCGTATGGCCGATCATCTCACTCATTTACGAGCAATCTTTATGAGATGTAGGCATTATCGAATTCGGCTGAATCCACACAAATGTGTTTTCTGTGTAGAATCGGGTTGCTTACTGGGATTTGTTGTTTCAAAAGCAGGCATTCGCGTTGATCCGTCGAAGGTCGAAGCTATTGTCAATCTACCTCCTCCTTCGACTCAATGCCAACTCCAAAGTTTGTAGGGGAAAGCAAACTTTTTACGTCGGTTCATTCCTAACTATGCCGAGTTAACAAAGGGTTTTACGAGGTTGTTAAAACATAACGTTCCATTCTTTTGGGATGAGATCTCTGATCGATCTTTTGATGCACTCAAACACGCTTTGACCCATGCACCGTTATTGCATCCTCCCAACTACAACTGAGACTATTTTTTGTACCTCGCCGCCTCTCATTCCACCATTGGATGGTTTTAGTTGAGGAAGATGAATTCAACAATGAACATGTGATTTACTATCTTAGTCAAAATCTGCATCCGACTGAGATCAAATACACACATGTGGAGAAATTGGCCTTGGCAGCTGTTCAAGTTGTCCAAAGATTTCGACACTACATCTTATTACGCAAAACCACAATAATTTCTGACTGTAACCCTATGATGTACATTTTAACCAAACAATTGCTAGGGGGCAATTATTCCAAATGGATAGTTATCCTGCAGGAATTTGACTTGGAAGTTGAAAAATCCAAGGCAAAGAAATCTTTGGTTTTTTCCGAACTCATGTGTGATTTCCCCTCTACTGATACTGAAACTATGGCAGAGCAACCCATTGCGGACGAATCCTTGTTTCTTATCAATACTCTTGATCCTTGGTATGTGGATATTATTTTTTATCTCCAAACCCAATCTTTTTGGCCTGAAATCTCACGATCTCAACGATGGAAAATACGTTTCCAATCCCAACAATACAATATTATTGATGATACAATCTATCGTCGTGGAGCGGATTCTGTTTTCCAACGCTGTCTTACTCATGAAGAAGATGATAAGATTTTAAATGATTGCCATTCTGCAGCATGTGGCAGTCATATGTCTGGGTATGCCACAGCCTAAAAGATATTGCGCGCTGGTTATTTCTGGCTGTCGTTATTCAAAGATTGTATTTATGCAGTCTGTAAATGCCACAATTGTCAAGTCTTTGATCGTAAAATGCGTGCACCACCCGCTCCTCTTCACCCTATAATTGTTGTCGGTCCTTTCACAAAGTGGGGTATTGACTTTAGTACATGTAACCCTCACTCAACCGGGGGGCATGCATATATTATCTTAGCGGTAGATTATTTTACTAAGTGGGTCGAGGCGATGCCTACATTTTCGGCAGACGGCAAGACTGCTGCAAATTTCGTATTCAATCATATAATTGCTAGATTCGGTGTTCCTCAAGCCATTATTACAGATCATGGAAGTCATTTTCGAAATATCATGATGACTGAATTGACAGATCAACTTGGCTTGCGCCACGATAGTTCCACTCCATATTATCCGCAGGCTAATGGTCTGGTTGAAGCTATCAATAAATTTTTAGTCACTATGATCAGACGAATTATTGGTATTCATAAGTCGAATTGGCATTTCATGTTATTTTTAGCACTTTGGGCATAACAGACCTCAGTAAAAACATCAACTGGTTTCGCCCCCTTTCAACTGGTTTACGGTTTGGAAGCTGTGTTGCCGATTGAATGCGAAATTCCATCATTGAAATTAGCCATAGAATTACTCCCAGCTACGTTTGAAGAGGAGAAACATTTTTTGTACTTGGCTTAGCTAGATGAGAATCGACGAAATGCTGCAATAGCAAATGAAGCTCATGTCAAATGAATAAAGGCTCAGTACGATAGAAGTGTTACCCCTCGTAATTTTTCAGAAGGAGACCTAGTCTTAATGTATGATCAAGCCAACGATAAGCTAGGAGCTAGAAAATTTGTGCCCACGTGGCATGGTCCTTTCATTGTTAAGCGGAAGCTGGCAAAAGGGGCCTATGAGTTGATAGATTTCGACGGTGTCTCTTTAGATAAACCCAGAAATGGGCTTTATCTGAAGAGATATTATGCTTAAATTTGGTGTGGAGATTTATTAGATTAGATTTCTTTACTTTTGGTGTGTCTTAGATTAGAAAAGAATTCCTATTTTAGAGCGTGTTTTTATCATTATTCCTGATTATCTGAGTTTTACTCTTGATATTGCAGATGTCAACGTCTCTTCAAACCTACATTGGTTTTTCTGATGGTGCTTGTCGTAGTACATGGAACGTTTCTTTCGCAACTTGGGTTACGTATTCACCCTCTGACGAGTTAGTATCCATGCATGGGGTAAGCCTTGGTAAAACAACGAATAACATTGCAGAGTATAGTGCAGTGATTGAGTTATTATTTGAATCCATATCGTTTGGAATTCCGAGTTTGATTGTTAGGTTGGATTCTAAACTTGTTGTATTACAACTTAATAGAATTTATGCCATTATAAATCCAGTGTTATTACGGTTATTTTTAAGAGTTCGTCTCTTGGAACGTGAATTTGATTACATTGAATATCAGCATATTCCAAGACATTTAAATACATTAGCAGATGCAGTTGCTTCTAGTATGATAAATTGACATTTGCAATAATAAAAACAGTAAATTAAACAACATTCAATAACATGTACACAAATAGCCAGTAATAGTGATATATCATAGTATAGAAGTGTTTCAAAAAATATACATCGTCTTCGATCATAGGTTGGAAACACCTTATGATCGGCAAAAATGATATACAAAAGATCAAAAATATGAGTCTATGACACGATTATCCTATCATTGATGATGATCACGATAATAGACCACTGCCCGGACCACCCTACATAGGAACCTCCTAAAAGGTCCTGGGACACCAATCACATATCTCTGTAATCTGAGCGGGATATCATCTATGTCAGTCTCTGGAATGTCTAGATTCATGCGCTCTAGGTGATGCTCTAAATCAGACAGAATATCTGCTGATTGGCCCTCTGGGGCTGGTGCTGCGGCAACTGGATGCCTCCTCTCATAAGGCTGGAGATGGGCTGGTCGCCGTGGGCCCACATCTGCATTTAAAACTTTTGGTTATTAATTTTGAGATGATTAAAAAAAAAAAAAAATTATAACTTAGAAATTGTTGAAAATGATTTTTACCTGATTCATCCCACTGTTCCCCTGCTGGGACAACCATCTCTCGGTCACCGCGGAAATCTAACCCGGCGTATGGAAAGTCCTCTATAACAAAAAGTTGGCGTTCCAGCCAATGAAAATATGTAGAAGGAAATCGAACAACCTTGACACCCTCAGCAGCATGACGGGCCATCAATGCAACCCAACGAACCATCCTAGGTTCTCGAGGTCATCCAGCATCAACAGGAATGTTCTATGGAGCTAACATGGGGATCCTCTCTAGAGCAAAGGTGACTACAATGAATCCATATCCAAAGTTATTTAGATTTCCATTCTTTGCTCTGGTTAGTTGGCCTTTTACATTGGCCAACACAACATCGCACCAGTTGAAAATGGTGCCTCGAAAACAGTCTACAACAATGCGCATCTGGGAACCGGTAGCCACATGCAACGCTGCACTCCCACACAGTCTGGTGACAGTAAATGCAATAACTTTAAGCTCGAGATGGATGATAGTTTTTATGTCAATCTGTTTGTCCCTGGGGTTTGCCTGATCATTATAGAACTCTAGTCGAAGACTAGCGACAGACTGGTCACCTGGCCTAGTCTCAAACAGAGAAATTTGTTCGCCCCTTTTGGACAAACTAGTCAAAAAATAGATATCCTCAAGCTCAATTTTGAGCCGGTGGCCGCCAATAATGAAACACGGGTCCTGTACATTCCACCTATTCACCAGCCACGTTAGGAGGTCTACCTGTAACCTCATGCCTTGAATGGCCCAGAATTTATACAAACCGCATGCTCTTAATGCCTGCATTGTAGGCAAACGAAGCATTACGGTGTCATCTATGTCTTCATGCTCATGTTATCTCCAAATTAGCATCTTGTATATCCTACAATGCATAAAAAGATATATTAGAACAATCTAATTTGAAAATTTTTTGGCGAAATTAAAGAAATTTAAGTTTGAAATTTAATTACGCGGGGTCCGCACTTTGTTCTCATACACAGTGCGTAGGAACGCACGGGCGCTGTGAGACAAGTGCGAACCCACGAATTTTTTCTATGTAGGAAAAAGTCGAGGTCCGCAGGGCCCGCGTGTTGCACCTACGGACCCCCGTGGGCGATTTTTTAAACATATTTGTCTCTTAAAAACGAAATCTAAAGCCTAAAAATGAAATGTAAATGGATGAAATGCAAGATAAGGAGGTCGTGGATTACCTGGAGCTGACGGTTCTCGATTTCGCCAGACGGATTTTCCAGAATATTCACAGGAACTTTTTTACCCAAAAGCTTTTACTTTTCACTCTGAACTCAAATGGTAAAAATGAAGTTAGAAAAGTCCTTTTTATAAGTTTTTTCGAATAAGTGAATTTTTAATTTGTTTATTTTTCACTTTGAAAAGGTTGTTTTTGAAAGAATTTTTATTTATCTTAGATAGGCATGTGTAATGTTTCAATTTTTTGTGCAGAAATTGGATTTTTCAGGAGAATTGATCGTTTTTCAACAAAGAGCATAATTTTATCACCTTTTTGGACTCTTTCAAAAATTTACGAAAAAGAGAAAACTTGGAGTCCTCTTTTAAGCTCTTTTCATACTCTTGAAAATTGAAAAGATTTCCGAGTACTTGATTATTCGAACTCGTTAAAATAAATGAATAATCGTCCCTTCAGTATAAGTTTACCCCTTTTACGGATTGAAATGGACTATTTACGAAAAAGGTATACGTTGACTAAATACGGTCAAGAGAGTTCTCTCTCGCATTATTTTATCCTTTTTTGGGCCTGAGAGACTAAATTTACGAAAAATTACCCCCATGGAGTCTTCTTAAGTTTTTTCTTCTGACTCCCTAAAATTGAAAAAACACCGAGTTTCTCCTATACTGGACTCGTTAAAACTTAACAGTAAAGGACCTGTTCAATTTTAAACAGGAACGAACCACTCCTTCTTAGTGTTCGAATCTTAAACTAAGTTGGACTCATCCGAAGGATGAGCTTATAAACAAGAAAATGTTATCCTCCTCAAGCTTGTCAAAAATAAAGAGGTACTTACCAGAAATGGTGGGGGAAAAGAGAGAAAAATGGATCTGTTTGTTGTATTTTGATTTTTTGAAAAGCCGTTAACCACTCTTGAACACGACACTTTTGTTCACCTGGGTTGGGAAATCCTTTGCCTAACAAGTTAATCGAACCATATTGAAAGTCTTCAGCCGGTTTCTGGGTATTAGCTTTGGGTCAATTTTCAACAAGCCATCTGTAGTGTCGTTATGTGCTCAAGAGGACAGTTCAAATAAACCATTCATCTGCAAAATATCTATCATCCATTTTGACCATCCCTAAGTCAGTCCTTGCCAATATATTTCTTCAAAACTTTATCTATGATTTCGTGTTGTGGGTTTGCCTACGGTGGATCACTTTCTATCGACGACAACTTATTATCTAGGAAGTTGATCTAGAAATTATCAATACCTTGAAATCTGCATGCCTCAATGGCAGGTTTTTTGCCTTCGATGATAAGTTGCATCATTGACCTTCAATCGAATGATTCCATGACATGTTCGACTTCAACTCATTCATTCAAATTTCATGGATTGTACTGAGTACTTTGAGAGCCATTGACATTACTGGTGGTTACTCTCACACTTGTTAACAGTTTACATCATTGATTGGTAATCAAGTGGTTTCTACCATGTTCGACTTCGACACATTCATTCACATGGATATAATCGTACTAGTTCAAAATGTGGAAATCAAGACCTTGGATCTAGTTTCTACCATCCAGGCCGCGAGGAATTTTTTTATTCATTTATACAGTGGACTATTCATAAACAGATGGCTACGTCCATACTATGTCTACACATGTCTATACTGTTGATGTATTCAAAATCATTTTTGTATCAGAGAAGTTTGAATCAGTTTATAGTTAGTTTTGATCTGAGTATGGGAATGCCTACCTCAGCGACGATATGTTTATATATATATATATATATTTTGCATTGAATGTTTTTACAGGTTCTAACTGGGGTGTCCACAGGATGATCCTTGAAATGATAAAGTATTGCACTCTTCATATATGACAAACTTCAGCTTCATCTATTCCAGACTTTTCACTTTAGGGGGAAATCTGTTGCACTGAAAATTGTCATCTTGAAATTCTGCTATGTGTATGAGCTCATTATCACTCATACTTCCTCCTTTGCAAGTCTAACACATCAATTCCTCATGTCAAGCCTTGAAAATAAGAGAAAAGTTCTTAAAAATCTTTTTAACTCTGGTATCGCACTTTCTCTGTATCTTGCCTGCGGTCCCGCACCTAATGTTCATGAATCCTGCATACTTGAATGCACTTTCTTTGTGTTATGGGTGTGGAACCCTATAAAGATCAAAAAGGCCCACGTAAACTCAAAAAATCTCACCTTCAGTAAATTCTAGAAGTCTCTAGAAAGAATCTTGCGATGGCAGAACCGCTCTTTTGAGGTTCATGTATCCCTTACCTTATAGAGCTAACCCCTTGATGTGAGGAGCTTATCCCTTTGAAGGAGGATTTTATCCCTTCATAGTTGGAACTGAAACCTCCTCTTTTCACTATAAAAAGAGGCATTGGGTAGCCTCAAGGAGAGTTCAAGCTTTAGAATTATTTAAGGTTAAGTGCTGTTGGGATTCAGACTCATTTAACTGATATTTTTGTGAGGAGAGATCACATACCTCTATCTGTCTCGGTTGGAGGAGTGCAGGGCTTGTCAGAGTAGAGGAGATTCCTGCTTCGGACCTCAGGAAGGCCTATTCGACATCAAGACTAAGGTTTTAAGGTTTTCCTTCTTTCAAAGTTAATACAAATGAATTCATTTTTCTCAATAAGCTGTTAATTAACTGTTTATTTCATGGATTCCTTGATCACCATGATAAGCATGATTTATGATGTTTACTATACAGGTGATATTTAATGTTTTCTTGTTTTTGACTACAAGTTTACGAAGATAACTCCTTCAAGTGCACGAGGGACAACAACTTCGAACGAGCATTGGATCTACAATAAGTCCTTAACACCTTTATAGTATTCTTTTGTAAATCACATATGTTTAGAGAAAGATAGGTTTATTTGGATATTTTTTGCTAGATTACCTTTTGGTACTATGGAGATCGATCTTGTCCGCAAGATTGATTAATCCGCCCAACACTGGGCAATGGTATAATCTCAGACGATGTCCATTTTCTACAAAAGAAGCACATGTATCATCAATTTTAATTAGCTTGACTGTTCCATTATCAAATGCAACATCCACCTCGTAAGTTCCCATCCAGTGAGTGCAAGGTTGGCCCTTAAAAACCTTAAAGCGGGAGTCATAAAGTAATGCCCAGTCTCCCCTATGAAACACCTTGTTTTTTAGAAACTTATCATGCCATTTCATCCTCTGCTGCTGAATAGCAGTATTCCTATGGACAAACATTGAATGGATTTAAAATAGTTCATTAAGATGAGCTAGTCGTTGTTTCTAGGCATCTCACAGATCCAAACCTACTTCAAGATTTGGTCTGAGTGTATTGATTTCAAATTCTATTGGAAACAACAAGGATTTACCATAAATTAGCTCGAATGGTAAAAACCCAGTTTTGTTCTGCCATGTTGTTCTGTATGCCCAAAGAGCTTCAGGAAACTTTTGAGCCCAATATCGACAATGGTATACCACAGTTTTTGTCAAGATATTTTCCAATGTCTTGTTTGTGCTTTCCACTTGTCCATTTGCCTGGGGGTGGTATGGAGATGTCACCCTGTGCTTAACCCCATATTTTTGCATAAGCTTTGCTATCATGTGTGATGTAAATTGTACTCCTCCATCTAAAACACTCTCCCTCGGAGTACCGTAACGAGAAAAAATTTCTTCAAATATAAAATCTGAAATCGCCTGTTCTATTTCTTTCACAATAGCTTTGGCTTCTACCCACTTAGTCACGTAATCAGTGTAGACCAAAATGTGAAACTTTTACTGGGAGGGTGGGTTGAAGGGTCCAGCAAAATCGATAGCCCATTTCTCAAAAGGTTCGAGCAGTGCATGTGGCTGCAAAGGCATTTCATCAGATCGACCGGGTTGCTCCATGCGCTGGCAACTATCACAACTCCGGACATAATTTTGCGAATCTCGAAAGATAGAAGGCCAGTAATATCCCATTTGTAACATCTTATGGCCTATTCTTTTATCTGCAAAATTCCTGCCACAAGGGCCATCATGGGCAGCCTTCAAAAATTCATAAATATCATCCTCAGATACACAGTGCCGAATCTGCTTATCGGCTCCTGTATGAAAGAGGTACCCTACCATCCAGGAATATCAGGCACTATGATGAATAATTTTCGTTGTTCCCTGTATGAAAAATGATGGGGCACCTTCCCTGTAGCAAGATAGTTAGCAATATCTGCGTACCACAGAGAAATTGTAAAAATATTCTGATCACGAAAACTATCTTCTATAGGTGTGCATTCATCATTATTATCCATTCTATACAAAAAATCAGAAACTACGTTATCTTTTCCTGGTTTTTCTACTATTGTGATATCGAATTCTTGAAGAAATAACAACCATATTGTAATGAGACTAGGAGTGTTAGGTTTAGTCATCAAATACCTTATTACTTCATGATCAGTATTTATGAAAGTAGCATACCCGGTGATGTAGTGCCGGAACTTGTTGATAGCATATATGATAGCCAGGAATTCATTTTCAGTCACCATGTAATTCAATTCAGCAGGAATTAAATTCTTGCTGACGTAGTAAACTGCATATGGTGTCTTGTCTACCTGTTTTCCTAAGACTATTCCTACTTATATCTAAGAGGCATCAACATGTATGTGAAATGGTAATGACCAATTAGGTCCTTGAAGGATCGAAGCTTTGCAAACTAGTCCCTTGATTTTCGTGAAAGCTGCTTCATAGTCTTCTGTCTACAAAAATTCTACATATTTTGTTAGCAATTGAAAAAGTGGTTGTGTTATTTTAGCAAAATTTTGTATAAAACGTCTGTAATAACCAACACAACCATTAAATATACGTACTTGTGTGGGTGTCTTAAGTACTGGGAAGTGCAGTATTACCTCTACCTTGGCCGGATCAACTTGAATTCCAGCGGCTAAGAGCAAATGTCCCAATACTATTCTTTCTTCCCTCATTATATCGAATTTAACCGTACTCAGAGATACATGGTTCTGCTTACATCTTTCAAGTACTTTTTCCAGATTCTCCAATCCTTCTTCAAATGAGTTCCCATATGGGGTAAAATCATCCATATAGATTTCAACACTGTCATTGACTAAATTAGAAAAAATTCCCAGAATTTCCCTTGGAAGGTTGCAGGTGCATTACACAGACAAAATGGGATAACCTTGTATGCAAAGGTCCCCCATGGGCATGTGAATGTTGTTTTATCCTGGTCTTCCGGGGCTATCTAAATCTGATTATACCCGCTAAACCTGTCTAGAAAGGAGAAGATATTTTTCCTAGCCAGGGTGTCTAGTACTTGGTCAATGAATTGCAAAGGGAAATGGTCTTTTTGAGTCGCTTTGTTTAGCTCCCTATAGTCTATGTAGATCAGCCATTTACCATTCTTTTTGGGAACAATAACTAGGGGACACCCAATGGCTATCTGAGATGGGGTAAATAAAACCTACATCCATTAATATTTGCAGTTCGTCTTTGAAAGTGTTCTTTAGAGCAGGGTTCATTCTTCGTTGGGGCTGTCTCACAGGATGACAATCTTCCTTAATATAAATATGATGAGTACATAAACTAGAAGGGATCCCCTTCATGTCGGTATAATCCCAAGCGAAATCTTCCTGATTATTTTGAAGGACTTTTAAGAGCTGCTTTGTCTGGGATTCTGACAGATTCATGTTAATATTAAGTGTCTTCCCTGGTTCACTTTTAATTTGAATACTATCATGGGATGTATTTACAGGAATGTCTTCAATTTCATCTTTTGGTTCGATATTTTCCTGAGTCTCACAGCTCATGGAAAACTCTAAAATTTGACGACTTTAATCAGAAATAGAACATGGATCATTAATAAAAGTGTCAATGGTATCGTCCTTAGTTTCTGTTTTGAATTGAAGGGCCTTCCCAATGGTAAGGATTGGTCTAACTTCTTCATTTTCAGGTTCATACTCTTCCATTGGTAGAGGTTTCTGTCTGGCTAATAATTTTTTAAGGTGGGCTGGGTTTCGTAGGAGGATAGAGAGTGAGGTTATTTGTAATTGTCCCATTTGATATGATCATATGTGCAGATCGACACACAATATAGGCATCTATAGTTGCGAGCCAAGGTCTTTGTAATATCAATGGATGACCACCAACTGAGGATCGTGTATTTAATAAAAGGAGGTCCATGGGATAGTGCCATGAGTCCACCGAAATAGTAACATCTTCCAACTTCCATACCAGTTTAATTGTAGACCTATCTTCCAATTCCAAGATAGTATGGGTTGGCTTAATTTTTTCGAGACCTAATGCATTCATTGTTTTAGAGGTAATGATATTTATGGCAGCACCCAAATCTACCAGTACATTTGGGATTTCAACCCCATTGATTTGTACCATTAGAATTGGGTTCCCTGGGACCCCACATTTTATAGGCATAGTTTTTCCTAGCATGATGTCAGACAGTCTACCCATCACATTAATGGTTAACGGATCCCTTGGTTTATTCCTAGGTTTCTTAGAACAATATTCTTTGAGAGTTTTTGCATATATAGGTACATCCTTCATAGCTTGGACCAGGGGTATTTTAATGAAAATATTTTGTAATTCCCCTAGGAAGTCAAACTTTGCTTGAGGGCTTTGTTTACTCAGGGTCAATCTTTCAGGATATGGTGGAGTAATTGGATGACCTTGGTTAAGAGTAGGTTGGGGAGGTGTTTGACTTATCATGTTTTGGTCTGGTTTATCCCCAAATGTTTTTGGTTCTGGTTCTATAACTTCACTGTCAATCTATTCTATGATAATAGGTGAAGTTGGATCATTCACTACCCGCCCCGATCGTAAGTTTATCTCATTAAGTCCCGCGATAGAAATTATATATGATGGAAGGTTAAGAGTGTCAGTTTGTTGGACCCCTTTATTATTGGGATTCGAATTGGGTTGGATAGGAAGTTGGGGTCGAAGGGATGGGTTGCCTAGAGGTACATTGGAGGGCAACTAAAGTTGTTTTTGAGGCATACATTGGGGAAATTTACCAGTAGGAGAGGGTCCACGCTAGTTTTGAGCCCATGAAGGATTCGAACTAGTCTGGGGAACCCATTGTTTCCAGGGGGAATATTAATACTAAGACCACATTGGTGAAAAAGGTACAAATTAGGGACCCATATTAAAATTATTAAAATACTGAGATGGGTCTTGGGGCATACATGGATTCATAATTGGTGGTCAAGGTTGCCATGGCTTCTTTGGTCCCATGAATTAAAGTTGATCTACCACATTTTCTTCACTTGCCCCTTGAAAAACTGCCTTCAATCCTAGCAAGTAAGGGCACGAACTAGTCGCATGGGTCTGTTCGCAAATTGAGCAGGCTTCAACTCTGTTTAATGGGAATTATTTTAGCGGATGCTTCTTTATGCACTGTGGGGAGAATATAGCCATAGTCTTCTCCAACTCCATTTGTTTCTGTTTCGCTTGCAAAGTGTCCATATAGCCAGATAATGTACTTAGGATATTAGTCCTTAGGTTATTCAGTAGGTTTCCAATTTCTACCTTTGTGACCCCTCCACCAGAAGTTTTTGATGACCAAATTCCTTGTCCACTTCTTGCAACCCCTTATGAACACTGAATGCACATCTCACAGATAGTGTTGAAGTCTTCCTTCGAAATGTCCCCCTTTCCTACTATGTTCAAAAGTTGCAGGGAATCTTCCCTAAGTGCCCAGAGAAGGATGATCTCCAGAATATCTTTATCCAGGTCACTATGGCCCGATCTCTGCAGTATGTATTTGAATCGTTCCACACAATATCCCATATTCTCATTCTCTTCCTATGCAAAATTAAGAATCTCCTCTTTGATGTCACAATATTTATAGTAATCCTGGTATTTCTCCAAAAAGACTTCCTTCATCGCATCTCATGAGGAGATAGTCTTCCCCCCTAAACCCATGAAAATTAGGCAGATTCGTTAAAGGAATGGGCTTCATCGGTGGATCACCTATAATGTTTCCAATTGGAAAATCAATAGAGGAACTTGTAGGTGCCATGAATATCCTCCAATACTCACCTGGGATTTCAACTGGTTCTGCAACTGAAAAATTGGGTGATTCAACTGCAGGAAGTTTCACAACACTCCCTTGGTCTCGTGGTGATGCGAACTCCTTCAGGAGTTATTCTTCCCAATTGGAATTTCTCAATTCAACTGCAAGAGGTTTCAAATTACTCCCTTGGTCTCGTGGTGACGCAAACTCCTTTAGGAGTTCTTCCCAATTGGAATTGATAAATTCTTCTGACCCCTTGCTTGCTATTTCTTCCCCCTCTGTTGGCAGCAGGGGTATCTCTTCCACTGATACCTTATTTATTCCTCCTCCTATTGTTGAAATAATTTCCTCTGGTACCATGGATGGCACTGGCTGCTCAACCGACTCTCCTTTGGACTTTGTTTGGACCCTTACCATGACAGCAACACGAGAAGATGCTTCTGATTCAACCTTTGCAATGATATCCTGGATACACGTCTTCCATCACAGATCCTTTCCATTCTTTGGGGGTCTTCCTTTGCCCCTCTTATTCAGATCTTTGTTCATGCAATTTGTGGGAAGAAATCGTTAAAATAACAGAAGCACTAAGGACCCAGAGAAGGACAGATAGTTTCCTCCCCGGTATGAGAGAGAAAATCAAATAAACTAAAATAAATCAAAGTTCAGGACCTGAAGTAGGGTGATCAAATACCCTCCCCAGGACGAGAAATTGGCCCTTTAGAAAAATAATAAAAAAGCAGAAAATTAGAACACGATGCTCAAGACTTAGAGCAGGGTAAAACATTCCCTCCCTAAGACGAGAGATCAGTTCTTAAAAAACAATGAAAAATCAAAGAAAACAGAACACTATGCTCAGGACTTAGAGTAGGGGTAATAAATTCCCTCCCCAAGACAAGAGATTAGTTCTTAAAAAGCAATGAAAAAGCAGAGAAAACAGAACACTACGCTCAGGACTAAGAGCAGGGTAATGAATTCCCTCCCTAATATGATACATTAATCTTTAGATCAATTGAAGATCGTGTTCTTGCACCCTTTAGCCTTCCTCGACAACAGCGCAAAATTTTGGTGTCCAAGTGTGAGCAAATATTCAAACCCTTTTTCCACATTAATTATCAATCGAGGTGCATTGATTATTGCAAGACTAACGCGGACAGTATATGCAAGAGAAATAACATAATCCTCTATGAACACAGGTTTAATAATTAAGACAAGAATGCTATTGTAACAACAATTAAATATAAACCGCTGAATTATAAAAGCGTTCACAGCAATTACATAATCATACTGGAACAACAGTTACAATAAAAAATAGAAAAAAAAAAAGGGAAATAATGCAGCACCTGATCAAAAGAGTGGGCTCGACTCTCTGATTAGGGCTGCGATAAACCCACAGCTCATGAATAGAACTTCAAAATGATGTGCATTCAATTGATTAGAAATACTTCTGTTACAATATCTGTCTCTTCCTACTTAACCCCGACTCACAACCCTGAGGCCCTTTTTATACAAATGTTCAGGAAACCGTCTTTCCCATATAACAACTAAATATCTACAAATATAAAATTGTTACAACATCCAATTAGTTGCTGAGAAAAAACCTTGAAAGGCCTGAAATAGATCTGGGGTAAGTTGGAATCTATTGCATTGTTGCAGCATATCGAGATAATGCTGAGAATTAGGAGTTGCTTCATGATTTGCAGATGTAATCCTTTTACTTGTCGAATTTGTGGAAATAACGGAGTTAATACTTGCATAGGTAGAATATCCACGGCTATAACTTCATTAATCAAACATTCCATATAAGATAGTGAAAAGGTATTTACCTCGCGTGCTTAGAAAAATTAATGATACAAAGGGGTAGAAAGGTGGGTTAAAATAGAAGAGAGAAGTATACAGATTTGGTACCCAACAACAGGACCAAGTGGAACTCCCACATTATGGTGCGCGATTTGTCCCGCAATGTGCATGCGCATGACGGACTTATACCCGAGGATTGGTAAATATATCCTTGAGCTTAAGCAACCTTTCTGAAAATTTTACTCATTGGTGGGACATGATGAGAAACATTGTCGCAACTTTGATTTGATGGTTGACCAAACTGACCTATATAAGATGCACGTTGAACCAACCTCGCCAACATCCGCGTCTGGGCATGGTGGATTCCAAAGAAGAGGATGAGGAAGAGCAGGGGGAGTTGGTTGAGGAAGGGGGAAACTCAGCTGCTATAATTATCGAGATGTGGGTCATTATGCGCGTGACTTTCCAAACCCAACACAACAATCGTGCAGGTATTGTAGACAATTTGATCATGTTGTTGAATATTTCCATGTCTTTATTGAAAAAATTTAGGAAAAGAAAACACAACCCCCACTCAAAATATTCAGATGGTAAGAGCTGAGCTGCGTGAAGAAGAAACAAGTGTGAATATCGTTACTAGGAGTGGTGCAACCATCGGTGAAGACAAGGGGAAAAATCCTGATACTGATCTCTAGATCCAAAAAGCACCTAAAAAGAAGGAAGGATTCAACATACTGAGAAAAAGAAACATTTTAAGAAGCAAAGAAGGTTTTGGCATGGGTGGGCACCTCAAAGTCTAAAGCATCAGGCAAGCCTATGGATGTGGTCAGGGGAGATGAAGATATAAATCCATTTCTTAATGCTTGTATCAAATTATTAAGCAATAAGAAGGCAGCCGAGAACCTCCAAGCATTAATAGAAAAATGTGCAGATAAAGAACAACCTGAGATGGAGCAGAAGGCTGTTAATAAGATCTATAAGAATAAAAGAAGATCTAGACAGGAAATGCGCTTGACCGCTTAGATTGGTTCATACAATATGGATCAGGTCATTCTATATTTGGGATCTGATGTGAATGTTTTACCAAAGAAGACTTGGCAACTAATGGGAGAACCTAAGTTGGAGTGGTTTACTATCCAGCTGCGCATGGAAAATAAGAAAAATATTATCCCATTAGGAAGGCTCTCGCAAGTAGTAATAGATATCGAAGGAGTAAGGGTACTCGTAGACTTTGAATTTATACATATTGTTGATGATACCAACCCCTATCCTGCACTGTTGGGCTTAGAATGGGCTATCGATATGGGTGGCATCACCATTCTTAACCGCAGAAGTATGGTATTTGAGAATAATGGAACCAGGGTTGTGGTCCCCCTAGATCCTCCAAAAGGAGAAAGATATACAGATTCGGTGTGTGGAGATGCCGATGTTGATCATATTTATAAGTTGCCTACACATGATGAATATTGGATCAACCCGCCAGCCGATGGAAGACTCAACTGGGAGAAGGATAACTCCTTCTTTTTATATTCATATGAGGAACTGGAGACCTAAAAGAACTAGCAGCATGAAGTCTCTACACTACACTGCATTTGAGTGACAAAATCTCTTCAGTGCATATCCTCAGAGGTACAAGAGTTTCCTTTGATGGTCTGACTAATGTTAACCTATTTTTAGAAGAACTTGAAAAATTTGTTCCCGAAGCATAGAGGTTCCTCGAAGGACAAGCCCACCACCTTCCACATGCATGGCGAGGCTGGCAGGGTCACCTCATGCATGGGAGTTGTTATTAATATCGTGGGCAGTGACAATGGTAGCCATTCAAGGCTTCAGCATCTAGTGGTATGCATGCAGTGTTTGAGTGGCAAACCTCTAGTCCTAGATCAACAAGAGTTAGTGATCAGTGAAAGTTACTGTGATGGGAGGCCGACATCGGTGTGCCTTCAACATCCTTTGGTGCTGGATACCTGGTATGTAGTCTGACACTTCTCCCTTTTCTCCATGAAGTGAGTCTCATGGGTAAGAGAAATGGGTTGGCTTGGTCTGAATTCATGGGGGGTAGAGGGTTTGCGTCCCGTCTCGACAATGCATGTGTCTGTTTGTTGGATAAATTATGGAAATTTTCCAAGATATCTTCTTGTTTATGTTTTTTTTGGCATTTGGTTGTCCCAAAGGGGAATAATCCAAGGTATCATCACGGTCAATGACGCCATAGCTCCTAATTTTCCCGAGTTGAACTTGGTATGGATTTGGGATAATCTTATGTGGTTTTGGGCTTACGGCTTCTCGGATTCTGAGTCAGGTCGGGATGGGTTGTTGATATGTACGCCAGTGTGGGGGGGGTTATGCTGCTACCAAGATTCCCTGGATCATTCCCTATAGGTGCAAACCTTTCGACCCTTCCCTTGTGAGTCTGTCTGTGTCAAGTCTGCTTTTCAAAAATGAAGGACATGATGATCGACATCCCTATAGGGTCTGTTAGTGTCAGTTTTTGCATCCTGCCACTAGTAATCAAATGGAATCTTATCATGTCTTGTTAGGGTCCCATTGTCAAATTTTTTTCATTCCATTAAGTCATCATGCAAAAATTTGGTCACTGGATGTAGATCTAGGTCTGATTTTACTCCCAAAATTTTACTAGTTGTTGGCTCATTTCACCTCTCAACTAAGTGTACCATCATTCATTAGTTTTCATCATCATTACAGTCATTTTCATCATGCTTTTATTCAGTCTAGAGTCTCCATTAGGTATTTACGGTTCCAAGGTCATCAAATCATCATTTCCTGCATAAATTCCAGTAAGTGAAGGAGTGACAATAAAGTAATTTCATCAATGAATTTGATTTCAAAGAAAAATGTAATTTTATGTTTCTAATTTGTAATAAGTACTTCAGAGTTCCAAGTAGCTACAAATTCTCAAGTTCCACCAGCAAATGTTCAAGGTTCCAAGAAGAAATTGAGTGTTCCAAAGCCACCAAAAGTTCAAAGTTCAAAAATCAAGTTCAAGATTAAAAGTAAAAAGCAAATGAAAGGTTGATTTTGACAAAGGGAAATGTGGGTCCATGTTCATTTAATGATTTTTCTTGAAGTTTAGAAGACCCTAAAATACCATAAGTCATTCATTTTCACTCTCCAGCATTAAGCTCTCAACTTGCCCAACTAAAAAAACCAATTTTTGCTTCGATAAATTGAGTTTCTGGCCATTGTTGCACTTGTTGTGCTTTTTTTAAAGACGTTGTGCTTTTTGCAGAGTTAGTTGTGCTTTTCTTAAGGACGTTGCGCTTTTCTCAATGAATCAGCTACAAGCATAAAACTCATCTGCAAAGGTTATGAGGGGAAACTAAAGTTTTCCTCATCTATTTTCAAGTAAGTTTCATCTTGCAAACCCCTCCTTGTAGCTCATTTTCATAATTTTGTGGTGAAAACCTCCCATTGACCTCCATGCTATGTTTTAGTAGTTAAACCCTAGTTTTCAAGTTTGCAAGATAAATTTATTTTCCCCTTGACCCTTTTATCTCCCTCACACTCTAAATCATCCCCCACAACCCTCACATCCCTTCATTCCCCACTCCTAAACCATATTCCCTAAAACCATACCCCTTCGTTGCGCTTTTCTAGGCAGCTAGGCTACATCCCTGCAATAAAAGTACTTACCCCATCCCCCTTGTCATTTTAACTCCCTGTCACTTCCCTAAGGTTCCTAACTCCCTTAAATCCTTCCCTAAATTTTCCCACACCTATCCCAACACTCTGACCCCATTATCCCACTCCCTTTTCCTCCCCCTTCTCCCCTAGGCTTTCTAAGAAAATTGAACATCATGGAGGAAGAGAGAAACATCATGGAGGAAGAGAGAAACACCATGGAAGAAGAGAAAAATACCTACAAAAAAGGAGGGAGAATCTTAACACTTGAGCCATCAGACACTAGGGAATTGATGTGATCACCCGTAGCAGTCAAATTTTTCTAGCATGTAGATTGTTTTGAGTTTTTTGAAATGGTCCAAAGAGTGCATAGTCATCCTAATTTGACTAGGATCTTCATCACAAACCTACAAAAATACCAAGCCACCATTGCATGGGTGACATTAACCATTTATTCAGACATTATTGCAGCAACAACAGGGATACCTAATGCAGGTGAAAAGTGGTTCAAAACTCAGGATTTGGATGCCTAGCTGTATGAACCCTACCTCAGAGCACCATACTTCAAGAAAATATTCCCTTTTGGTCAACTGCCTAATAGGTTTTCTCCCATCATAAAAATCATCATGAAATATTTCACTTGTGAGGGCATATTCTCCAGGCTATACAACTACCACATCAGGCTACTCATGCATTTTACCACGGTGAAATTGGTCAACGTTCCTTATTATTTATACCGGAGCATTGACAATATGGCCTACAAGGTACAAAACGAAGAGTATGAGCTTCAAATGAACAATGTTTTCCATCATTTACTCATCAAAATCATTGTCCCTCATCACCTCAAATAGTTTAACATTGCATGGGATACTTTCATTGAGGTAGAGGTCTTCCCATCAGCGCCGAATCATCCTACTAGACCTATTCCACCATCAACATCGATTGCTCAAAAAGAAACAAGGTCATATAGCAAGGTTGTAGTCAAGAAGACTAAAAAGGACAAAGAGGTCAGAACTTATCAAAGAGGACATAGGCAAGTGTTTTCTCCACAAATTGTGGAAGGGGCCTTGCCTTCTACATCATCAAAGCAGGGATATCATAAGCAGCAAGAGACAATTGTCCAAGAGAAGGAAGACCTTCACCATGACATTGAGATGGTGGACTTGGAGGCCCAAGATGAACAATAAAACCTAAACCTAGTCATCAAATAGAAATATTACAAAATCAAAGAGTTGCAAGATAATTTGGCAAGGTCCCAGTTTTTTATCTCCCTCCTTAAGCAAGAAAGCAAACAATTGAGTGAAAATCAAGTACTCTTGGAAATGGACTTGTTGAAAGCTAAGAGGAAAGATGTCAAAGAAAAAGAAATGATGGGACATGATAAGCTTGATGAGGATGAGGCCCAGACCACTAAGAAAAGACCAAAAACAAGGGGCCTAAAAATAGCATTGGAGCATGAAAAACAACTGGAGGCACTTCTTGTAGAAGAACTCACCTTTGAGGAGAGGATTGGCTTGACAGAGTAAACATACACATGGAGAAGCTCCTTCACAAGGCCAACAAGGACAATAAGATGTTGAGGCACATGGCTGACCACTACATACCAGAAACAAGCTCAAGGTTAAACAATTGCAGGATAAGCTCAAGGAAACCCTAATCAGCCAAAAAGAGAAGGGTAAACTTGACTTGCTTGTTGATGCCTCCTTGGTAGCATGACACACTTCATCAAGAACTCATTCAATATTTTTGAGAATTTTTGGGCAATTTTTTGGTATTTTGGGCATTTTGGTCAAATTTTACAAGCTTTTTGCACAGTTAGCCTACAAAAAGCGCAGTGTGGGCCATAATGTGATTTTTATGGGAGCCTCCAAATGATGAAAACTCAGTGGGGTTGGATAGATAATGGCCTCTACGTCATATTTTGACTACTGACACTCCAAAAACTGAGCTTTTGACAGGTGGAAAAGCCTAAAAACCACCTAAAAACACCTTTCTACCAGTATTTTCAGCCTCACGCTGCACTTTTTGACTAGTCTTGGTATATTTCACTTTCGAGGAGCTTAAATCCATCATTTTCAGTGCTTTAGACATGTTTGAAAACTATACAAGAAGAGCTTTCCAATGAGTTATCTTGGGCTCAATTTTGAGTTCAGCAAGGCAGTAAAAAATCAATTGGAATCTCATGTTGTGCTTTTCATAGGGGCATGCTGTGCTTTTTGCACACACGTTGCGCTTTTTCCAGTCCCCTGTTTTCTTCAGAAATTTCAATTTTTCTCTGTTGATTGATGGAATCCATGGATTTTTACTGATGTAAATATAATTATGTCTTATATAGTTACTATAGGTAGATACATGAAGTGAATTTGTATTTTTGGGTCAAATGAATCAGTTTCATCAAAGATAGGGATGAGTTTATTAACCTCCCTAGTCATTAGGATTCTAGTTGAGGAATTTGGGGAACAACTCCACAAGTCATGGATTAGACCCCTAAGAGTGGGCAGAAGCTTTTTTGGTCTATATCTTTCATTTCCTTTGTCATTTCAAGGGTTGGATGTTGTAGAATTGATCCTTGAACACTAGTGTATTTAGTGATTTTGGGAGGAACTAATAGACAAAGTTGTAGCTATTTTGGCGGGATTCATGTGGTATGTGTTTTAGCATTGTTTACTCTTATGTTTTCATATGTTTGAAATTATTGTGCCTTCCGTCTTTCATTCCCATGTCTTATGTGATTGATTTCTAAGTTTGATAAGCATAATTCATTATTTTGATGCTCTGTTTTGGAGAAGTTATCACAGTTGTGTTTTACTTTCTTATGATATAAAAGAATTCATGATTTCCATGCTCTTTTTGAAACCCTAGCAGTCTCTTACACTCATCAAGATACCCTAAAGTGATAAAGTGTGTTCCTACATTGCCCCATTAGATCCTTGCAAGTTTGATTTTCAATGTCCTGGCCTAGTCTTTCTTAGACCTAACTCACCATCCAACACCGAAAATAAATCAATAAAACCCTAGAGCTTACTATACCTAGCCTAAAATATTCTTTACCCAGTTAATTTGACTGTGATCTCATGGAGATAGCCCTCTCCTGCACAGTATGGCTAGCTACTAGGTCAAAGCGGTTTGTGGTTACCTTTACTGGTCTCCTTCTCAGCCTTCAGAGATCCGGTGGAGTGATAACAGGGTCTATATTGAAATTCTGGTGCATGATAATTGTTGTTGTTGGTGTATGGAGATGGACCCCTTGTTTGTATCGGGGAACACTATTAAAATTTTTGTGAAGAAAGGAAGCTTGTTCAAACCCATGTTTTGGAATGATGTTTTTCTGTTGATCTCTAGGCAGGTGGGCAAGTTGGTAACAGGTCCCGAAAGACGAGCTACTTTGGGATAGGTCTACCACTTGCGAGTACTCAGTCATATAAAATCCGCCCATCCATCGATACTATATCCATGCCTCGTGTGACATCTAGAACCCAAATCCCTGTCCTGAGGGGTCGCAACAGGAAGAGTAAAGGCAAGAAAGCAGTGGGACAACTCAGTTCATCTGGTGAGAAAACAAGAGGCAAAAAGTCTCATGCGAGCATCATCAATGATGTTGTGGATGCCTATCACAAAATCGCAGTCGAGGAAATAAGAAAATTTATTGAGGAATGGGAGGCGGATCTAAACCGCTAGGCAGGCTCAATGGAGATTAACGTAGAGGATTGGCGAACCTTAGTGCCCAATCCTAGGCATAATCGAGGTAGTGTAACATAGTTTAAACAAACCCTTTTTTTGTAATGGTATATGAAAGGGATATTGGGCAAGGCCCTGGAGCATATTTTTGTGAGCATGGCCACAACAATGTAGGATCACCCGGACTACAATTAAGATTTACATAAACTCCAGTTCTAGATGTAGAATCAAGAGGGGTGCCTTTGGCACATTGAAAACCACCTACCTTGCATCCTTGCTCATACAAAACTCCCAGGGTCTAATGAAAATGACCCAACATCAGTGAAATCTTCTTCTACGGAGGAAGCATATTAGTTATTCTGATGTCTCTTTGTATTTTTTTTTAATTACTGTTTACAAGTATTATAGCTTTTAATTTTCATTGTATAGACAATGATGCCACTCAGAAAGTAGATGGTAGGATATGAAAATACATACAGTCATATATATCATGGACATAAATATTTAAAACTTATTGTTTTTGGATGGCATACCATGTTGTTAGGTGGCCAACATACTTGGTTTCCCTCAGGGAAAGTTGAGGCCACCTAACAATATTCAAAACAGGTTGTAGCTTATTGTTAATTTAATGAAAAAAGGAGGTACTACCAGGATTACAATATATATATATATATATATATATATATATATATATATATATATATATATATATGATTCACTCTCATGTGAAAGGATGTGTTTCGATATTCTTCACATTATTCATGTGTGAATAAAAAATAGCATGGTATTTTTGGTGGCTCGGAATGTATGCCTCAACATTGGGGAAAACAACCCAGTTGGGACCTTAGAGAAGATCCTTTTCCGTTTGGATTGGTGGCTTCGACTGGAATTTTGGGATGATTTTCCCATTAAAATAAAACTATAAAATAACGAAATGTATTTATAATGGTTTAAATGTAATTAAGACTCGAAACATAATGAATACTTAAAACTAATATCTACCCTGAGAAAGCTTATAAATACATATGTGATCTAAATAGAATCTCATAAGCAATATGACAATGTATATTATCAAACGATTATGAAGTTAAAATAGTTAATGATATCTAAATTTAATTAATTTGTTAATTAAATTTGCTGATAAAATTTATCACATATATATGATTTCGTTGTTTGTACATTGTTGGAGGGAGACCCCCTGGGGTACTTTTTTGGGATAATTGTGTCTAATTTTTGTTTAAGTTTTGTTGTACGCGTTGCGCGCAGATGGTCAAAGGGGCTTCGAGGCGGGTCAAAGTTCCTTAATTATTGTAAAGGGTAAAGGGTAAAACCATGATCCTCAAAACATGGTTAGAGACCATGGTATGTTCACGTTTTGATAATATAAATATGTAAGAGTTGAGCGAGGAGAGATATGAATGAAGACATGAATGAATGAATGAAATATTTATTAGTTTTGTTTGTTAGTGTGGGTTTTTGTCTAGGTAGAAAGGATCCTGCTAATTGTGTGCGTGGAGACCTAAATCCTGAGCTGTGTGCAGACTCCGTTGATGTGTGTGCAGAAGATAGATTGTACTGAATTGCAAATCTCTTAATAAAGAAGTCATTTTTGGCGAACCCATATTCTTATGTGATTATTGTCTTGCTTATATGTTATTTGTTGTAGATATGAATATGTTATGTTGTGTGTATTTAGTTATGTAATTAGTTCATTGCATCTATGCGCGAGAATTAGTTGATGTTAGATAATAGATCTGAATGAAGTACACTTAGCTATTGTGCGCGAAATATATTGTAGAATTACGGGACAATCTATGAAGAGGTTAGATCTGTTACCATTAACCGTGGTTGCGAAATTTTTTTATATTATCTATAGTAAGTCTGATTAGATCTACCACATCAAATTATCCCTCAAGGTGTGGAAACTTGGTTCCAACACCCCCTCATACTGCTTTGGGTGAGACTTTGGTCTGCGCAAGCATATCACTGTCGAAAGGGCTAGTAGTTGGAGGGTTTTGTTGGTTACGCGATAACTCCGAACCTGGGTCAGGACCCCTCAAGCCAACAAGTCGTTCTGTTGTTAGGACCAGGATGATTTTGAGGGAGATTTGATGTATTGGCACCTAAAAAAGAACAAATTTCAAGATTGGCTCGATAAGAAGATACGTGAATTTGCGATCCAAGAAAACAGAAGATCTAAATTGTCTGTTGAATATTGGGCACAAAGGTATATCTACACAGAGGTCCATGAAATTTTCTTTGCTTCCTTTGCAACCAAGTTGCATGAGTGGTTGTATCAGCTTTTTTAATTCTAGGCTTGCGCAAAGGATGACGTGATCACTCAATGGACCTCAGAGTTGGTACAACAACTAGAGAAAACTAACAACAAGATCACCCACGTGGTAGATAATTGGATCGATAGTGTTTTGGGAGGATTTGTGACTGAATTTGCTATTGATCAATTTGTATCATATTCTGAAGTTGAACGAAGGTTTTTCAAGGGCCTTAGAGGCAAGTTCATGCACTCCCTGAAGCTGTGTATTAAAATGCTATTGTGTGAATAGGGTACTTTGTGCAGTCATACTGAGTGAATGTCCCATAGAGGCCCAACTACGCGTAGTGGAAGAACTTACAAAGTAGATCTTTAAGAAGGTTTTGTTTATAGCCCTCTCAAAGGTAAATCTGACAATGATGAAGAGTCTGAAAAAAATAGCTCTGGTGAATCTACAGACTCTGAAGAAGAGGAATTGCAAGATCAAGATAGTCTTGGGTCATTGGCCAGAGTTCAGATCCCATCTACTCCACTCCCAAACTCATCTCACTCTAACAAGACATCCACTCCACCTCCATCTCCACCACCAGATGCTGAGATGTCTGCCTCCATGAAGTTACCCACTTTCTGTGGTATCAGGAACGAAGAAATAGACCAATTTTGGTTTGTTACTGACGTTGTATGGACAACGCATCAGGTAAATGATGAGGATGTTAAGAAAGCACAGTTGGTCACTTCTTTTCAAGATCGCGCATTGGATTGGTACATAAGCTATGTGGCGAAAAACCCTAATGCAACTATTGATAATCTGAAGGCCATATTAAAGGAACAATTCAAGAAGCCGAAATCGTTTTCTCAATGTGTAACTGAGTTGAAGGAGATTCGCCAAGAATTGAACGAATCTGTGTGGGATGCGGATCAATAGTTGAAACACACAATCATAGATGGATGATTTACTATTGATGGCACACAACACAAAGAATGGTTCATTTCCATGCTTCTACCGCATCTGCACCAACCCCTAAGTCAATAGAAGATTACCACATAGGCCAAAGCTGTTGAGATCGCAATGAAGCTAGAATATTCACTGGTACCAGCTGCATAGATCGGGACCCAGTAGATCCAAAACTAGTTGGAGGAAATTCACTAAGAAATACATATTTTACAAAAGGATAATGAAAAGGAGGCATGCAAAGATGTATGGTTTATATGATGTAAAGTTGTCAGGAATCACAAGGATCAGTGCCCCGTATTCAATAACTATTTGACAAACGGAGGACCAAGCTGATTGAAGAGCGCAACAGTACCAAGTGGAAATCCCACGTTATGGTGTGCTATTTGTCAGGCAATGGGTAACAGCTTCTACACGACAAAATTATACTCGAGGATTGGTAAATATATCCCTGAGCGTAAGCAACCTTTCTGCAAATTTTGCTCATTGGTGGGACACGACGAGTAGCATTGTCGCAGCTTCGATTTGATGATTGATGAGCTTACCTATATAGGATGCATGTTGAACCAAACTCACCTGCATCCCCATATCAGCATGGTGGATTCCAAAGCAGAGGACAAGGAAGAGCAGGAGGAGTTGGTTGAGGAAGGGGGAAACTCATCTACTATAATTGTGGAGATGTGGGTCATTATGTGCGTGAATGTCCAAACCCATCACAAAAATTGTGCAAGTATTGTAGAAAATTTTATCATGTTATTGAATATTTCCATGTCTTGATTGAAAAAATTCAGGAAAAGAAAACACAGATCCCCACTCAAAATATTCAGATGGTAAGAGCTGAGCTGTGCGAAGAAGAACCAAGTGTGAATATAATTACTAGGAGTGGTGCAGCCATCAGTGAAGACAATCAGCAAGTGAAAAAGGCACACAAAAATGCTTGGAATGATACAAAAATTAGACATAAGGTCTTTAAAGAAGAGGATTTGGTTTTTCTATATGAAATCAAGTTTGCAAGCCACCCACGTAAGTTCAAAATACATTGGCTCAGACTGTATATTATCAAGGAAATAAAAAAAGGAGGTGTGGTACGCCTAGCCACATTACGCAGAGAAGAACTTCCTGGTTATATCAATGGAAGTTGATTGAAACCATACAAGGATAACCCTCTCCCTGCGCGCACTAAATGACTATATGGATGGAAGTATGGGTCTACTCAACAAGGAGGGTGGATGCACAAACAGGTGCATTGCGTGCGCAGCAGCTGTGTGAGAAGGTTGACATGGTCACTGAGGTGCCAAAATATAGTCATTGGAACAGTAAATCTAGAGAAGACAACATTCTTACCATTTTTAGGAGCGACTAACTGCATTTAATAAGGAAATTATGCTAGATTTGGAATCGTTTTAGCATTTATAGGGCTACATTAATGAGCAGAAGACCGTTTAAGACGCACCTACGCTATAAATGTGACCATAAGGGTCGCATTAGTTCCCTTTTCTTTCTATGCAATTTGTGCCATCTACTCTCTGTGTATTTTCTAAAGCTTAATTCTGGCCTTGATCTGATATTTGAGGAGGAGTTGCGCCACCAATTTTTGGGTTATCTCATTCTGCCAAGTATGACTACCACTAAGCCCACCCCTTCTATGACGCTGGCCAAGGAGACCCCTGCATCGGTCCAATCTAAGAAGGGTAAGTCTTCAGGGTCCCGAAATTCACCACACCAAAAGACCTTGAAGCCTCTATCAACCATTGCAGAGCGGTAGAAGAAACCTATGGCTGAATTACTCAGAACCATCATGGAGGAGGATGTCGTGGAAGTAGTCAATATTGTCTTGCAGTTTCCTGCATATGTAGCATCGCACAAATACTCGGTCAAGGTCCCAAAGAATTTAGGCAAGGTGTGGCAATACATTAACATGCCGCTGCTCCCAGAAAACGTGCCCGTTGAAGGTGATATGTTCGCAAACAGCCCTCTATTGAAGATGGAATATTAGGACCTAAAAGGCCAAGATAAATTCTCAGAGCTTATTCCCACCATGTACCTGTAAAAGATACCATATGATGGTGGGGTGGTAAGGGTTGAGCCAAAGTCCTGGGCGTTGGGCCTACAGAAATCAGGGTTTCTTGACCTTCTACACATTCCTCACTTCGGGTGTAGCCCAATCAATGACATATGTGTGCACCAACTGCTCACACTTGTGCACGACGACTACCTGTGGATAGGAGGGTCGATTCCCATTGATGTTGTGCTGATCGATAGGATCAAAAACTTGCTCAACTAGGGGGAGGACCATGCAACGGATTTTGGAGGAAAAATCCAAGAGCGCAAAGTGGTTGAGGATTTCAAGGAGAAGTACAAGTTCTCGTGCAATACTTGGAGTTTCCTAGTTCATGAAATTAATGAGCCAGCAATCCAGATTGGCACACTGATCATTGTGTGCAAGGTGATGTGGAAGTGTCGGCCGAAGAAATTTATGGCCCATGTCATTGCGCTAGTGGGGCAATGTGAGAAGGGCGCACAATTTAACTGGTCCCAATACCTCTATGACGAATTTTTAGCCAATGTGCATGGAGTCTAGGAAGAAGGCAAAAATTTCTATTATGCTTGGTTCTTGCTCCTCATCGCACTAATCGTGTGGAATATGCCACAGGAGACCCATTTCCCTGACATTGTGCTAGATCTCTGCGAAGCTGCGCATTACGGCACCTTATGGAACTCTAAGATCCCCTCCAGAATCACAGAGAACAAGATGCATTATTCCATGAAATTCAGTCAAAATCATGGTTTTTGCCGACCCTCTATGAACAATACAAGCAAATAGCATATTTTAAAGCTATGGCTCATAACATGCACATCCGCACGAAAGGCGTTGTGGAAGGAATTTGGTATGAACTTACATACCTAGTCACAGAGGATGACATGGTGTGTATCATAGCAAAATGGCTTCCTGCATGGTTAGAGTCGCGTACCACTGGGGGTGCCTCTTCATTTATGCTGAAGGCTCCGACAAAGCTGCACACAACCAAGGACACTCAGCAGAAAGGCAATGATACAGAGATAGAACCCAAGCCTACCACGTCAGGAGAAACAATTAATCTAGAGAAGGAAGCATAAGAGAAATATCTTGATGGTACTGAGGCCCTACAATGCAGACAACGAAAGGAACTAAGCATGGTTCTCAAGCATCCTCGGGCCCACGCAAAAACAGGAAGGGGTCCAAGCAAGAGGGAATAGAAGACCTCACCCTCATAGAATATGATCTCAACGAGATTGAGAAGACGGTCAAGACTGCCACGAAGGACATTTGGAGTGATATGGAAGCACAATACAAATTAGTTCTCGAGGGTGTACAGTAGGGCCTTCACAAGCTAAATATGCAAGATAGCACAATTCAAGAGAGCGTGAAACAAGAAATCCTACATCAATCGAGTGTGCCAACATATAGCATCAGTCAAACGAGCAAATATTCCATTAGCATGGTGCTGCCATCCCCCTTGGACAACCGAATGATTCAGTTTTTGGGACCTGCCATTACAGTCGAGTCGCCTGCCTTACACGCTACTGTGCAAGCCTGTGCAGAGGTCAGCATCGAACTGGCGATGCTACCTGGAGGAAAAATCCATGCTATCCACACCATGATCATGGATGAATTGAAATACCGAGATGCCCATGCCTTCCAAGTCGCCACTAAGTCTTAACAACAAGTAGAAATGCTGCAGAAGGAGTAGGAGAATGAAAAGGAGGCGTGGCGAGCAGTTGAGGATCGACATGCCATGTTAGAAGGCATGATTGATCATTTGTGATGTGGCTTGCCAAAGGTCATTTTCCCTGCCTCAGCCACACCAACAACAAATATAGAAATCCTAGTCGCTATGCTAAAAGCATAGCGCACCGAAATCCATACCGTGTGTGTAGAATTTGAGCAGCAGATAGTCGAGTTGGAATTGAAGCTACAAACAGAGACACCGCCGAAGGTCCAAGCACAGCTAAAGTAAAGGCAACAACTAATAGTGTAGCAACAACAGTTGCAGAATTTGGTACACTCTTGGATGAGGCCATGGGTGTCTGGACTTCTGTTCCAAACAACCCAATTGTCTAGCAGATAAGGAATGAACTCATAATTAAAGAGAAGCAATTTACAGAGATCAGAATGGCGGTGCCAAAATTTGTGATAGCATAGAGGCTTGCAATAATTCATGAGGTCTAGGCCATTTAGATGGATATTGAGGACCTGCACTACCGAGAGTAGCCACTAGAGACATGAATGTAACCTTGGGGTGAGGAAGCCCTGCAGCTGTCACAAAACCTCGACAACGTCGTCAAAATCCTGTAGTAGACTCAGCTTGGAAGTTGAGGGGCTAACGACAGCCAAGTTGGTGGATGAATCGCAGAGCAGTGAAGTCATAGTGCCACTCAAGAGATCTGTCGAACCATTGAAGGCGAAGATGAAGGTGACCACCCCATAGTGAATTGGGACGAGTCACGAGATTGCATTGGGGGCATGTTGGAGCGAGGCCCCGTGGGGTGCTTTTTTGGGATAATTTTGTCTAATTATGGTTGTACGCGTTGCGCGCAAATGGTCAAAGGGGCCATGGGTCAGGTCAAATTCCCTTATTTATTGTAAAGGGTAAAACCATGTGTCTCAAACCATGGTTAGAGACCATGGTATGTGTGCGTTTTGATAATATAAATATGTAAGAGTCGATCGAGGAGAGATATGAATGAATACATGAATGAATGAATGAATGAAATATGGATTATTTTTTTTTGTTAGTCTAGGATTTTTTCTGGGTAGAAAGGCTCCTGCTGGCTATGTGCGCATAGACCTATGTCCTGAGCTATGTGCAGACTCTGCTTTTGTGTGTGCAGAAGATAGATTGTACTGAATTTCAAATCTCTTAATAAATAAGGCATTTTTGGCGAACTCATATTCTTATGTGATTTATTGTCTTGCTTATCTGTTATTTGTTGTAGATCTGAATATGTTATGTTGTGTGTATTTAATTCTATAATTGGTTCATTGCATATATGCACGAGAATTAGTTTATGTTAGAAAAATAGATCTGAATGAAGTACACTTAGCTACTATGCGCAAAATATATTGTAGCATTCTGTGACAATCTCTAAAGGGGTTAGATTTGTTACTATTAACCATGGCTACGCAAACTAGTTATATTATCTACTGTACATATGATTCTATCTACCACATCAAAATCTCCCTCAGGGTGCGAAAACCTGGTTCTAGCCCCCCCCCCCCCCCCCAATACTGTTTCGAGTGAGACTTTGGTCTGTGCAAGCAGATCACTACTGAAAGGGCCAGTAGTTAGAGGGTTTTTTTGGTTGCGCAATAACTCTGAACTTGGGTCAGGACCCCTTAAGCCAACATACATATACCATATGATTTCAATCACACATAACAATAGTGAAAGATGTATGACTTATTGCAACATATATATGATAAACCTAAATGAAAAAACCATTTAACTCGTAAGCAAAGGAAAAAAAACAGATAGTACTACCCGATATATTGTAACTATGCTAATGAGAAAATAGTAGTGGTTCAACCTTCTATTAAGATAACTTGAGTTAAAGTAGTGCACACAAAATCTTCCTTTCTAAAATTTAGAACCCTTTCTCCATTCAAAATGAAGTGGATTTATAGTTTCTAATTAAATACAAATAAATCAAAGCAGAATAAAAGTCTGAAGTGGTTTTAACAAACAACACTTGAAATAAAAACAATAAAAAAAAATTAGATCTTGTTACAACAACTCAACTAAGATTGTGATGAAGATTTCCCTCCCATACATTTGTGTAGTTCATATATATCTATCATAGGCTTTAATGTAGGTGGATACAGTGGTTGTATCCACATTTGACCATTAAATATAGCATCCCTGATCACTGGAAGCATATGAGTGGTTGTGATAGATAAGCATCTTAGTATTAACCATTGACTATGTGGTTTAACTAAGAAATTCTAATGGAATTCTATGTCAATATTTGATAACTTTTCAATGTTCTCACCCTTTTTCTTTAACAATTCCCACCATATCTTGGTCAACAATTTGATATCGGTAAATATTCCTTCGGGGGAGTCTGAAATTAGTTTTTCCTGCAGTAAATTATCATTGATAGATTCAATGAGGTCATTCGAGATTTCCTTGCATTGAATATTGTTGTTTCTGAGTGCTTGAGGACGATTTTCCATTCTCTAAAAGCTATTTTTTTATGATTTCTCTATCCTTGGGATATTGGATAAATTCTCATCAATTTTGTCTTGGCATGTTATGTGGCCCGCAATATTCTCCTCAATATCTTTGAAGTATGTCCTCAGGTCAGACAATTGATCTACTAATGCATTGGTTGTTTGACACAAATCATGGAAGATTGTAATATTCCCAATTTTCCACCAGTTAATTGGAATATTAGATTTCTTAATTTTCTTAATTAATTAACTAAATAAGAGGGTGGAGGGACCCATAAACCCCATAGATGAATAAAATCTAATTTTGATGTGTGTATGTGGATAATTTAGAGGTAGATGTGTATTATGGAGTAGTGGAGCAACTTCTTAAATGAAGGAAGAGTGGAAATTATGCCACATTAATGATAGATCATAGAGATTATGGAGGAAGTAAAATGATATCATGGTGCATTAAAATTAAGATCATAGAGCACTAATGGTGAAATAGTGGAGGAAGTGATGCATCTAATGCACACATGATGGAGAGAGTGGGGATTAAATGCAGAGATGGTGGAGAACATGCAGAGACAACGTGGCCTTCATGGAGGCTAGTGGCCACATGTGCAGTGCAGTTTTGAGGTGGGTCAGGGCTATGGAAGGCTCACAAAGCATATAAGGGAGATGAAGGCAGCAATAGAAGGAATCCCTTATATTATTATTTCTGATCTATTTAGATCTCTATTTGTCATTTTGCATTTCTATGCACGCTTACGTTGTTTAGCTAAGTCTGCAGTGTTGTTTAGTACATGGGTGTTTCCGAGTGAAAATCCCACCCTTTCCCACAGGGGACTTCGAGTGCCTACTCTGGGAAGGTTTCGTTGAGCTGTCATACATCATCAGGAATTGGTGCCACATTCATCCCCTCTCTACAACACATTCAGTCTTAGGAATTATGCATTCTTGCTTGAGAGTTTGAGAGGACGAGGTTGTTTCTATCATTTCAGCTAGGAAACTGGTGGAGGATTCATCCTTTCACCTTGGGATTCAAAATTAGTCTTATAGGAATAGCATATCCATATCTAGCATTCATGCCAACATTTCATATCTCAATGCAGCATCAATTCCCCAAGGGATTGTGCAGTCCAGTCCTGTAGATCTATTAGAGAAGAGAAGTTTCCAGTATTTCAGCTGAAAAATCCTATGAGGGACCTTCCTTCACTTTGGGCAGACTGTTTCCATAATTATTGAGTTGATTTGCATTATTTAGCAGTAGGCTATAGAGCCTCCTTGTAAATTTTCGTAGATGTTCTATGCTTGATGAAACTTTACTTTTATACCCAATATCAAACAACAATCACATAAACAAGAAATTAAAATGCTGATAGAACATAACAATAGATCGACGGAAGACAAGCCAAAAATACACTTAACTTGATCATCAAAATATATGTGTTGTGGTGCGTTACAACGGTCAATGGGATACTTCAACCAGAAAAGTCTCTACACAGTTAGACAACTAGAATATGTCACACAACCCTCTCAGACAGCTCTACAACAGTCAACCCAAACTCAACAAAAGTCAACGTTTTCCAGTCAATGGTCAACGGAAAACAACAGTAGCAAAAAGTCAACACATCCAAGTTAAAGTCAACATCGAGCCTCGATTTTTGTGCCAGAAAATGCGAACTGCAGAAATTGGAATTTATGGAGAGTTCAAGGTCAATTTTACCATGAGTTAACCAAAGTCAATGCTGGTCAAAAGCTGCAGTGAAACCCTAGGTCAGAACAAAAAAACCCTTGCTATGTTTTCCCATGTGTGAGAGAAGAAGAGCCTCCAAGATGATGATCGAACCAATCAGATGATGAGAGAGAATGTGTGATGAGTGATGGTGAAAATGACCTCCAACATTGACCTATATATATCCATCAGTGAGGGTGTGTGACACATTTGTTGGGGCTTCAAGCCTACATTACAATTCTGACTGACCTTGCACATAAGTGGAATTAATTCAAAATAAATGTTCTACTCGTCGGATCAAGATGATATTTAGATCGATCTTGCACCTCTCCAAAAGAGGAATCCAATAAAAATATTGGCATCTTCATCTGAGCATCACAACATGGAGTTTGTACCTAGTTGTCCAAAATTAACACTCCCTCTCAAATAGGGATAACTCCATCCACCTGTGCCATCCACACATCATGTGATATCCTGTCGTAACTTGATTTGTTGGCTTCTTTATTTCAGAAAAAAATTTGAGTCGCAAAGACATCACTCTCAGCTGACAAAATCAACTCAGAGGTCTGAAACCTCTGTAGGACTCAAAGGATTCACATACCAACCCGAAGTTGGTTTAACTGCCTCGAAGTCAATTGGAGGTCCGAAACCTCACTAGACTTGATCCCAGATCAAGTGGTTGGGCACATGTCGTACTAGACATAGAGAATACAACAATCTTCGACGGTCTTTGCTATTGGTCTATAGCTTTTCCCACATCATTGGCCAAATGAGAGGTACTTCCCATGAGTCTGGGACACCATGGGTAGGATGCATACGGGGCACAGATCAAAGAGACGTGAACCAAATCAATATCATAATGGTGGAGCAGAAGCATAGCAACAAGGTTTGGCAAGCCTAGCCATGTGGTTGCTTATAGCTCCAACAAGCTATCCCCAAAGCCCCGTGGAGCTCCCAGAGCTCATCGTCCAATAGGACCCTCATAATAGGGTCGTTCCACGATACCAAGATTCTCACGGAAGGTTAGGAACTTGACCTTCACCAAGGGCTTTGTGATAATATTCGCAACCTGATTATCAGTTCCTATGTGATTGAGCCTTACGGTGCCTCATTGTACCATATCCTAGATAAAGTGGTACCTGATATCGATATGCTTGGATCGATCGTGGAACACGGGATTCTTTGACAAACGAATCCCACTCTGGTTATCACAAAGGATAACGGTGGTATCTAGCACATGCCCGAAAAACTCACTGAAGAGCTTTCGCAACCAAACTGCTTCACAATAGGCCATACTCGCTACAATGTATTCGACCTCAGCAATGCTCAAAGCTACCGACTTCTACTTCCTGCTCATCTAAGATATTGAAGCAGACCCAAGTGTGAAGCAGCATCTACATGTGCTCTTGCGATCCACCACACTGCCAGCCCAATCGACATCAGTATATCCATTGAGTGTCACATTCTTGGCAATGTATCTCAGCCCATGGTTTATCGTGTCCTTGACCAATGCTCCTTATTTGATGATTTCTCTTAATACAAACTTTGGATTTGTCTTCACCTTAGCTCTGTTACCATGTAAATTTTCGTAGATGTTCTATGCTTGATGCAAATTTACTTTTATACCCAATATCAAACAACAATCACATAAACAAGAAAGTAAGATGCTGATAGAACATACTAATAGATCGATGAAAGATAAGACAAAAATACACTTAACTTGATCAGAAAAAAATATATTTGTTGTGCGGTACAGTGGTCAACAGGATGCCTCAACCAGCGAAGTCTCTACATGGTCAGTCAACCAGAATGTGTCACACAACCCTCTCGAACATCTCTACAACAGTCATCCCAAAGTCAACAAAAGTCAATGTTGTCCATCCAACAGTCATCTCAAAACAATAGTAGCAAAAAGTCAACATAGCCAAGTCAAAGTCAATGTCTAGCCTCGATTTTTGTGCCATAAAATGTGGATTGCAGAAATCAGAATTTATGGAGAGTTTGAGATCAAGTTGACCATGCGTTGACCAAAGTCAACGCTATTCAAAAGCTGCGGTGAAACCCTAGGTCAGAATAGAAAAACGCTTGCTATGTTTTCCCACGTGGAGAGAAGAAGTGCCTCCAAGATGATGATAGAACCAATCAGATGATGAGAGAGAATGTGTGATGAGTGATGGTGAAAATGACCTCCAACGTTGACCTATATATATCCATCAGTGAGGGTGTGTGACACATCTTTTGGGGCTTCAAGCCTACATTAAAATTATGGCCGACCTTGCCCATAAGTGGAATTAATTCAAAATAAATATTCTGCTCATTGGATCAAGATGATCTCTAGATTGGTCTTGCATCTCTCCAAAATAGGAATCCAATAAAAATATTGGCATCTTCATTTGAGCATCACAACATGGAGTTTGGACCTAGTTGTCCAAAATCAACACTCCCTCCTTGACAACACAATTTTACTCAGTTGTTGTGTATTCAACAGCTGCAATCAGTGGAGGAGGAAGGAGGAGCTATATCTTGAGCTTCTAGCTTGATGATCTATTGAATGGATCAACCATTCAAGCATTGAGTTGATTGTATAACATTGCAGCCATCTATTCTTCAGTTCATGATTCAGATCTGCATACCCAATAGTCATATAGTCGTAGGCCTAAGAGGGTGATTTTTCTAAGATTGTTAGATCGGGAAATCATTTCTAGGTTATCTTTGGTATTCATCATAGATCCCAGATCTAAAATCCCAACATCATATGAGCTTCGGAGCTGCCATATCTACATTGTTATATTTTTCCAGCAGTTGCAGTCCCTACATTTGCAGCAGGGACAACACAGTATTCCTTCCATCAGTACAACAGTTACGCAGTCCCTCTTGTGGGAACACTTCATGGTCATTCTAGGCCACTTGTTTGGTTTGAGTGTCTCATATTTTGAGCACTGTTGTACTTGTATTCCACCTCCTATATAATAAAATGGCTCAGCTATTCTGTACATCTTTATGGTGTATTTAGATTATATGTTTACATTGTTGCAGTTCAAATATTGTGTTTTTTTATTACTACACTCTACCTTTTGGGATATTATAGTGGTATCAGAGCATGATCTTTGGCTAAGCTTGTGGGTACTTCATCTTTAACATAAAAAGAAGAAACAAATAGTAGATATCTACAATGAAGGAGGGTTTCAGTTTTGCATCACTTCTCTTTAGATCTATGCAATATCTCTTCAAGGAGGTCAATCAAATGAAGAGAGAAAATCAAAAGGGGGAACCAAGAAGAGTTCAGAAAGAGGAAGGTCCAAGCACTTCCTACCAGCAGCAAAAACAACCGGAGTGGCAAAGAGCTCCACATCATTCTACTAGGTCCACTTTCTTTGAGAAGGTAAGGGGAATGGTGTGAATATGAAGGATACTTGGGGTATGAGACCCATATAAATATATTCCGAGTACAAATCACAGCCTAGAGCACTCAGGGAGAATCTAACTCTCCAATAGTTCCTACAACTCAAATATGAAAGGAGATCCTGTAGCAATAGAAGAAAGAGGCATAGATTCTTCTTGCCTACATTTGATGGATCATCCACAAGCACATTGAATGCTTGGAGGGAAGAGTTAGCTACATTCTTTCAACTATACCCAATAGCAGAAATAAAGGATGTTGAGATTGCAGCACTGCACCTTGAGGGTGAAGCAAAATATTAGTGGTTCAGTGATTTGTCACATTCCAAAGTGTCTGCTTATGAATATTTCATGCAAAGACTGAAGAAGAAGTTTGGTAGAAAGAAACCAGAGACACTTCCCATAGAGACATCTCCCATCATTGATGAGAGAGTACATGAAGAGCCCAACGAAGATGTCCTCATTATCACTCTGGAAGAGGAGCCTCTACCACCACCACCAGCTGTAGAATTACTTACATCAGGAGAAGGAGCACTTGCATCTTTGCAAGATGGTATTTATATCTTGACATTGGGAACCCCATGTATGATTCATGAGATTCATGAGGAGGAGGAGGCAGATACTACTGCTGGTACAGTAGAAGATATGTGTCCATCATCATTACCAGCAATTGGAGAGGTCATTGCACCAGTTGGAGGAACTCTTGTAGGTATGCAAGATGTTCCCAAGATTTAGCTTATCCAAGGTTTGCAAAAAATTTCATCTCATATTATTTCAATACCTCATATTGATATTTGTGAGACCATGCCTTCATGGCAATTGCATAGCCAAGGATTAGATTACCTTGCTGATTTGGAGCAGAAAATTATCACTACACAAAGAACCCTTGATTTGATCAAGGAGAATATGTATAGCTATCCCAATTTATCATGGTTGAGCTACACCCAACACTTTGTGTTAAAATGTGGAATTGCATAGGATGGGAAGAGCACAGTCCTATTTAGTACAATGTTGGACTATGAATTCAACATTGTGTATCACCAGGAGACAACAAATGTATCACCATGTAGATCTACGACGCTATCACTGAGCAACAATGATGAGATGAGGGCCCCATTATTATTGGAGCATTCTGAAGGTAGCTTCACTCATGAAGCACTAGAAGGATAGACGATAGATGGTAGAAATCTTATGATGGAGATCATTCTTCATTATCAAGATGAAGTTTCCTTGATGAGCACCTCACAAATCAAAGAGGAATTTATACCTACAACATACATGGAACCTATGGGTTCTATTGGGCCATTGATGAGAGGATCTCATGGAGAGACCTCAAAGGAGGTGCACTTCAACATTTCATGGAGTGAAAATATTATCAATTGGAGGAGAATGGTATTCTACATTGCGTGGATACCAATATTGAGCATGGTATGATTCATCATCCACATTGGGATGAATGGGTCTGGATGAGGAGCAAGGGGTGCCAACCTTCTTGCATATCTATGATACATGGAAGCAAGAATCATGGTTGCGCTGGTTGCTTTTGGGTGAGTATGGTCACTACCAAAAATCTCACATTTGTGTGGCCCATGCCATGGATGTCACTGATGTTATGCAACAACAAGAGACATGGTTGTGCTGGTTATTGCTAAGAGAGTTTGGCCATCACATGATATATCTTATGTCCATGTATTTACTTTTGTTTGGGATATGTCTCATGTCCATAGATGCACTTTTGTTTGGGATATATCTTATGTTAATGTATGTACTTGGGTTTGGGACATGGCATAACTCTCACATGATGTGGTAGCAGGGAGCTTGTTTGTATTGTTCTGATATGACATCCCACATGTCAATAAGTATGGTGTTTCTCCATGACTTGCATCATGATGATGTAAGGTGTCAAAAAGAATCCTTGTTGCTTTGGTTACCACTGGGAGAGTATGGGCTGAATTTTCCCCATACATTTCATGATGATGATATAGGATGGCAACAAGAGGCCTTACTGCATTGGCTTCTATTGGGATATTATGGTCATTGTACTTGGTATGATGATGATGTGATGAGGCAGCAAGAGGCATTGCTGTGGTGGATTCTCTTGAGAGAGTATGGCTCTCATACTTATATTAATGCTAATATGGCATGGCTTCAAGAGGCATTGTTGCTGTGGCTTCTATTGAGAGAGTATGGCTCTCTTACTCGGTTTTATGATGATTTGGCATGGTAGAAGAAGGCCTTGCTGTGATGGTTGTTATCGGGAGAGTATGGTTTGACATTGTCCATGTTCATCCATATGTCTCTACTTCTTATTTTTCACATTGTTGGGATGATGCATGGATCCAACAAGGCCAATAGGGCTAAGGAGGGAAGCATCGAGAGATACAATCTACTTCATGTAACATGGGATGGAGAGATAGTCTATGATAAGAGACTTTCCACTTTGGGAAGAGACCACTTCACTTTATGTATATCATGCATAGAGGAGGATCTTGGACAGCATACGGTTTCCACTTGGAGACTCATTTATGAGCAGAGGCATCTAACTTTTCAGTTGGAGGCCATTCTAGACATTCTAGAGAGGAAGATTTTGAGTTGGGCATGCATAACACATTGGAGAAAATGGGTAGGCCTTCCATATGAGGATTCCATTTGGAGGGAGATGGATTGTTGTAGCATCCACTTTTTTAGTTGCTTGAGGGCAAGCAACACTTTTGCAGGGATGACTGTAGTATTCCCAATTTTCCACCAGTTAATTGGAATGTTAGAGTTCTTAATTTTCTTAATTAATTTAGTAGATAAGAGGGTGGAGGGACCCATAAACCCCATAGATGAATAAAATCCACTTTTTTTGTGTGCTTATGGATAATTTATAGGTAGATATGCATTATGGAGTAGTGGAGTAGTTCTTAAATGAAGGAAAAGTGGAGATTATGCCACATTAATGATAGATCATGGAGATCATGGAGGAAGTCAAATGAGATCATGGTGCATTAAAAGTAAGATAATAGAGCACTAATGGTGAAATATTGGAGGAAATGATGCATCTAATGCACACATGATGGAGAGAGTGGGAATTAAATGCAGATATGGTGGAGAACATGGAGAGACATCACAGTCTTCATGGAGGCTAGTGGCCACATGTGCAGCATAGTTATGAAGTGGGCTAGGTTTATGGAAGGCTCACAAAACATATAAGGGAGATGAAGGCAGCAATAGAAGGAAGGCTTTAAATTATTATTTCTTATTTGTTTAGATCTAGATTTTTCATTTGACATTTCTATGCATGCTTAAGTTGTTTAGCTAAGTTTGGAGTGTTGTTTAGCACACGGGTGTTTCCAAGCGGAAATCCCACCCTTACCCACAGGGGACTTCGAGTGCCTACTCTGGGAAGGTTTCTTTGAGCTATCATACATCATCAAGCATTGGTGCCACATTCAGCATCTCTCTACAACACATTTAGGCCAACATCTCATACCTCCATGCAGTAGCAATTCCCTAAGGGATTGCGCAATCCAGTCCTGTAGATCTATTGGAGGAGGGAAGTTTCTAGTATTTCAATTGGAAATATTGTGAGGGACAATTCATTCACTTTTTGCATATTGTATCCATCATTATTGAGTTGATTTGCATTATTTAGTAGCAGGTTATAGCACCTCCCTCCTTGACAGCGCAGTTTTACTCAGCTATTGTGTATTCAGCAACTACAATCAGTGGAGGAGGAAGGAGGAGCTACATCTTGAGCTTCTAGCTTGAGGATCTAGTTAAGAGATCAACCCTTTAAGCATTGAGATAATTTTATATAATTGTAGCCATCTATTCTTCAATTCATTCTTCATATTTGCATACCCAGCAGTCATATAGTTGCAGGCCAAAGAGGGTGATTTTCCAAGATTGTCAGATCTAGAAATCCTTTCTAGATTATCTTGGGTATCCATGATAGAGCCCGGATCTGAAATCTTGGCATCATCGGAGATCAGGAATCGCTAGATCTACATTGTTATATTTTTCCGGCAGTTGCAATCCCGACATTTGCAATAGCGACAATGTAGTATTCCTTCCAACAGTCCAACAGTTACACAATCCCTCTTATGGGAAAACTTCAAGTTTATTCTAGGCCACTTCTTTGGCTTGAATGTCTCATATTTTAAGCACTATTGTAATTGTATTCCACCTCCTATATAATAAAATGGATCAGCTATTCTATACATTTCTATGGTGTATTTAGATTAAATGTTTACATTACTATAGTTCATATACTGTGTTTTTGTATTACTGCAATCTCCCTTTTGGGATATTACAATGATATTTAATTTATGACAGAAAGTGACTTGTTGTTAGGAAAGGAGAGAATTTAATTCTCATGATTCCTTTTAAACTCAGTCAATTCAGGATTAACTTTCAGTTGATCAATCATGTGTTGTAATTCCTAGATTTTAGCATCCCAGATTCTTAAATCAGAGTCATGTTGAAGTTTAAGAGCATCAAATCTCTTTTGGAGTTCAGCAAGTTGTCCCTGACATTCTTGAGAAATAGTTTTCTTTTCATTCTCAATGCCTTGTTCCAATTGCATAATTTTGTCATCCTTTTCCTTAATAAGTTATTGTACCTAAATGACTTTGTCTATAGTGGCAATAGCATATGCTCCTGTGAATTGAGAGAGTCTTTTGAGATCTTCTGTAGGGGTAGTCTGAGAACCTTCCATACTACTTCAAAAGAGGTATTTGTAGGGACTAAGGCCCGGGATTGATCAATTCTTCTTATTTTTCTTTGTCTTTTGGCAACGAATTTATGTTTAGGACTATAGAATATGTCAAGGGGAGGAATTTATTCAACCCTTAAAATGACCTCAGAGCTTGGAAATGTTGGCATAATGTCTATATCATCAATCTCCAAAGGCTTGTCAGAAGCTCCGATAGTAAGCGGGGTCTTCTCTATAGTTTTAGAAGTGTCTAAGACTTTCTCTTGTGATGAATTCTCAAGATCCTGAGGCCCTGTATCTTTAATAACCGGATTAAACTACTCCCATATTGCATCTATCTTATTATCAGGAAAAAATTCTTAAGCCAGAGGAGAGAAGGAAGTACCTATTCCTTTTTTGCTAGATATATCAGTAGTCTAAGTGGAACTAATAATTATACTACAACATTTTTCTCTGAGATTTTTTTAGGATGCTTCAATGAATCCATAGGAAAGTTAGAAATCCTATTATCCCTATATTGGTTGAACTAAGTTATCTCCTCTAGAGTCAGCTGTGATATTACTAGTTTCATGACTTCTGAATAGGCATAGGCTTTTTCAAATAATATATCAAACTTATCTCGCTCATGAGAAAATTACCTTATTCTTGACTATGCAATGAATCTTTTGGTAGTTTTTTTAGGATCATGCTGCATTTTAGGAATAATTGGGAAGTCCAAACTATGAATAAAATTAATTTCAAGACATGCATGCTTCTAATTATCTAGAGCATAAACACCACACGGAATAGGAAAAGTAGGCCACATTGTCTTTTTAGGTTCCTTCAAGACGTTTGAAATACCATTTCCTACAGTCTAGTGTGTTATCTCTCGGGCTAGAAGTTTATCAGGAATATAAAGTGGTAAAATGTGGGGTTTTGCAATATTACCAAAGATGCAGACATAAGTAAATGATTGTTCACCAAACAAATTTCCAGTAGGTAATAAGTCATTTTCAACTTCAGGGGAATCCGAGGGGATTTCTTGTCAAAAGCACTTTGGTGAATGAGAAACATTAGTCCAAGAATTTTTTTATATAAATGAGGTTGATACTTTGAATCCCAAAGCATGTCATGATAAACGGAATAGAGTTTGGGTCATCTAAAGTCCATTTCCACCCCATAGAGGTAAAATCAGAGGTAAAACAAAGGGTATCCATTATGTAGTAACTCATGTAAAAAGGAGGAACTATATTTTGTGAAAATTTTCATTTGTTCCTATAATTCATTATTTGAGTGGCCATGTTGTCAAATAAAATATTACCCCAATCCATGATATAGCCATCAGAGACAGCACAATGAGTGGAACTCATTAGTCGGATAATTTTTGAGTAGTAGGGTAAGCACAGATCCTACATAACATAGTGGAAATTTGACAATATGGACCAACAAGTGAAGAAACAACATACATACCCTTGTCTTCTCACTTATGTTTGTT
>JAXQQM020072437.1:0-24546 GCA_034641835.2 Pinus albicaulis
TATATACTTTTTGAGGACCTAAGGTTAACATCCCTTTGTATCCATCCTCAATAGTATGTCCTTAATGTGTATAGGTAGGGAGTGCTAACATTGGACTATGTTGATCTCATTATTAATGATCAAGTCATTGGGCTAGGATGGGTCGAATCTACAAAGTCTAGAACTTATTATGTCATAGAAAGGGTTAATGCATGTTATGTTGCAATTTTGATAATTGATGTCACTCCACCACATTTGATTGAGGAAGTTGATGAAGGGGACATACATCCATGGAAGATCAAGGATTTGAGGCAAAACATAGGTAAATAAAAATATTGAAGCATGTGTTCAAATATTATTGATAGTGTAATAATTTTTTTTGAGCAAATACTAAGCTTATTTACATTCGTTTATAGGTGCAAATGTTTCTTCTACATTTTCTATTTGAGAAAAGGTAGATCTTCTGCAACATGGAGTGAAGGTTGGTAAGGGCTCCATATTCAACACAGAGCTTGGGCATAAAGTGCATGGAAATATGGTAAAGAGAGGATGCATAGTGGTTAAAATTGAGAAGGTTTTAAAGCATGATGTTGCTCTACCACATCCAACAGGATTTGAGCACACACTAGGGGGTGCATTGGAATCTTATGATATTTGGCCAGAATCAGATTTGGAACCTCATTGTCATGATCATGCCATAAATATTCCCCAATATGGGGTTAAATTCATATGTAAAAAGGTTTCTCTTACACATGAATGTGTGGGAACAAGCATGTGCATTTCCAAAGGAATGCTAGTTAAAGTCTCCGAGGATGACATTGTTGAAGGTGAAACACTAGGAGAAATGGACTTTGGTGTTTTTTTGGAAGAGATAGATGGAAATTGTGAAATATGTATAATTGGGGATAATTATATACATTGTTTGGTTATATGGCCAATAAATAAGTTGGTGGACGACAAAGGTGTGATATTAAGGGTTAAGGAAAAGTTCAAGGAGCCAACCAAGGAAATGGTGTTATGGGATGTTATAGAAGACATAATTCCCTTAAACAAATGGGATGGGAATATTTGTAATGAAAAAGATATAAAATCAATTGATATGCATGTAACAAGGCCATATAAAAGGAATAAACAAGTTATGGCTACAACAAAAATTGCAAAATGTCAAACAAATATAGATGAAGAGAAAGAAATTCGACTTTTGGCAGTAGATGTATGTTGTACAAAAGATTGTCTTAAACATGTGGATAGGAAGGCCATTGCAGGTGCTAGAAGGGGTACGAGACAAATAAATAAAAATGGTATTAGGGAATTTGTCTTGAATTCACTCATGTAAAACACAGTCATGTCAAGGAGCCATGACCATGTCCATGGCCTACCACCTATTTATAGAAATGTAAAGGACATGATATTTAATGGGAATATTATTTGTAAGAAAGCGTGGTATAAAATACATAAGATTCCTCAAAGCACATTCTATAACTACCAACAATATTTCCAAAATGGACAGATCAAAGCTATTCATGGTAACACCAACACATGCAAAGCATGAGGACACACCGTGGCAACCATAGAAATATTGCACAAAATTGTAATGGATAATTCAGATTTTTCACCAAACCAAACACGTCAAGTTGAAGAAGATGGAACATCTGCTCCTTTAAGATTGCTTCCTTCGACTTACACACAAAATTCTCTATTAAAAGAGATCAATGAGGCTCTTCAAAAGCTCAATTACCCTTCAATATCACAATCAACAATGAGCAAGATATGGAATACTAAGTTTCGAGATGTGGCATTTTCAAAGAACACCAACTTCAGTAAATGCAGTGAATGTATTGTGTTGAAAGCACAGATGAAGTCAGCGACTACAAAAGAGATGGAAGAAAAGGCACGAGGTAGGCTGAACAAACATAACAAGATTGTTATGTGTGGAAGATATTGCTACTATGCCCATAGAATTATGTCAGAGCGGTTTCCAAAGGAGTATTTGAGCATTATCCATGATAAAATGGATAAAACAAAGACTTCAATCCCAAGGCTACGTGTCAAATCAAAATCTATTGTAGGAACAACTTTAGGTGTGTCGTTGACAAGGATGCTAACACATGGGCATAACACAGGAGGTTTTGGTCATTTCTCCCTACCATTTGTACATATGGGATCACAATTTACTATTACATCCCTTGCAAAGTGCTTAAGGGACCTTGAAGACCCACAAATTGATATGTATGGTGATCTACTTTATGAGAGTGGAAGTTCAAGAAACCCACTTACAAATGCATTACTTGACACCTCTATTTACTCAAAATGTCAAGTTTACAAGGATGATTTTATATCTCATGGAAGATCAAAGAGCCAAAATGTTGATTTTAAAGCTCTTCCTCCACATTTTTTGTTACACTTGGACAATGCAAACTTGTAATGATCCTTTTTTAGGATTCTTAAGATTCTATTTTAGAGATGGACTACATTGGAATTTATTGGATATTTAACCCTTCAAATTAAGGGTGAGATCCAGAGGCTACTTGGCCAATTGTAGACTCTATCTATAGAACTTGGAATAACCCCTTTTTAGGGATCTCAACAAGGTCTTCAAGGAAAATGCTCTATAGGTAAATCTGAGCAAGAATAATGCATATCAGGGCTCAGATCCCCTGATTTATGTTGTATGTGACTTATATATGGAATTTCATCAGAAAAAAAATAGTTTAAGCACATTAAATAGATCTCCCACAGTCAAGACTAGCTAGAAATCAACCAAAGAGAAGGGTTGTTGCAACATGAAAACTCTCCCATCAGATTTGCGGAGTTTTGACTGAAAATCAGAGGAGGAAAGCCAAGGATCTGATATTTCAGAGTTATAATATTAAATAAGATTTATATTTGAGCTTATTTCCTCTACAACAAATCACAAAAAGAACTAGGGAAAAATCCCTTCAGAAATTAGAGCTGCAACTAGAAATAAACTGCAGAAATACATAGACAGCGTTATTTTTCAGATGGTTCAGCTGCTATACATTAAATTTCATATATATGACATATGTATGGAAAAAAAATCATATCTAATACATATATGGAAACTACATGACTTTAATAACAATATCCATTTGGAATTACATCAAAATATTGCATAATAAGCTGTAGATTTGAATTACAAATTGCAGTGCTGCAAAAAACCCAGAAATTTCTGAAGATAAATTTATTACTGAAAAGATCAAATCTATGGAGACATGGATCAGCAACCCAATCCACAGATCACCAAGGGAAGGCAAGCCTAACACCAAGAGTTCTTCCTCCAATCTGATAGCAAACTGAAACAAGAAAACCCTCTCACAAAAATAATGCAGTATTGAGAAGAAACTTCACTGAGGGTGAAGGAGACTGAATAAACTAAATGAAATTGCATATTAGATAAAAAATAGGAATAGGTACTCTCTTTGGAGGCTTAAAAACACACTCCAATAGAAAAATCCTCTCAAAACAAGCTATATCTAAGCAGATCTAGAACACCACTTGCTGCAAATGACAATAGCTGAAAAACCCTCAATGCGACAACGTTGTTCATGAAAATGAAGCTTGGTCTCCAACCAGATGGTGACTCAATTTAGCAAGGAACTCCTCTAATTATCCTCAAGGGAAGAGATGAAACCCCTAAATAGGAATTCCAATCACAATCCTCCACTAAACCGCAGAGAATGGTATTTTTCTAAGTAGACAAATACTTCAGAAATATAATTTATCAACAACCTTCTTTTGCTACCCTCCTCCTTTTATAAGATGAGAAAGCTCTTGAAAACCCTAAACCAATTTTATGAGTTAGCCCTTTTCACATTAGAGGCTCCCTTATAGAACTGCACAGTCCCTTTTGGAGATGCAATGAACCTAGACAACACAGTTGATTTTGTCAAGGTGCACCCAATCTTTGGCTCAAACCCCTTTCACACCTGCAAGTGATTATTTACATAGCCCTGATTTGTCTTTGTTCACATGGGAATTGATTTATTCAGACTTTTTAGGAGTTTTACATGTCCTAATTTATTAATTTATTCATAAAACATAAATTAAATCAAAATTTAATGTTTCCTCTTAACTAAGGCTAAGTAGGAACATTACAGTCCTCCCCTCCAAAATGTTGCTTGTCCTCAAGCAACTGAGATGCTAAGAGTTGTAGTTCTTCTCCTTCTCCATTGATGGCACCATCAATATTCAAGCTTTCATCATGGATCAAGTGCTCACCAAGCCAATACATCAGAAACTACTCCTCCAATGCTAACATGATAGGGGCATAGTCTACCCCTTTAGGAGTGTAAAACTCAACAAAAATATACATGAGTGAAGAAATGCCACATCTAAAACATGTATCATGAATTATAGGATAAAGTTCCATCCCATGTGGTATATATACACTGCCTAATTTTTGTCCATACAAACCCATAATAAATACCAATATGTCATCTATGTATGGAAGAAAAATCACATATAGGCAAACTGAAATTTGCACTTGAGGAGGTGGGTCACAATCCCACATAAGGTACTAGCACAGTTCAATCCTTGTTTTGAGTAGATATGAGTGTGATAGGTGGTACCCCAGCCACATCTTTGCTGCATGGGTCACTTTGACATGGCTGAAAGTGAAGCCCTCATTAGGTGCCTTTGGGAAGCACGCATCATGATAGATAATCTCCCTTTGCACCTCAAGGGAGTGGCCCGCTTTGGAATTTTTAGTGGCCTCATCAATGCCATGAGATCTACATGTAATATCACTCCTTGTAGGAGCCATGGCCTGCATACATATGGTAAGAGAATATGTCAAATTAGAGAAATAAACATACTACATAAGATCATATTCTTTACCATTCATATCTCGCACACACATAGAGTTAGGCATGGGCTTTTCTCCTCTTTTAAGAGAAGAAAGAGATGGCTGAAATGTCTCCTGCATAGGATCCCTTAGCTGCCCCATCTCCTCATAACTATTGCACTCTTGTAACTGCTGATATAGTTCCTCCCAATCATAGTGCTGATGTAGTTCTTCTTCCATACCCTCCCAATCAAAACTCTTCAAGATTAGGGAGTAGATTTTTGTTGACTGCATATTGTTGGAAAGGAACTATTTGTGTGCTCTTTGTAGTATTTATTTCTTAAGCTTGGAGGCTTGAGACAAGAATACTTTACCAAGATGATAGATGATCCCTTCATGGACCAAATAGCCTCCTCCTTGCTTCATTCCATCTAATATGATCTTGGTGTGTGGATCTTTGGAGTACTCCACAAGGAGTTGAGACCTCCAATATGGATCTACACTTCTCAACAAGGACAATGCTATTGATGCATATATGGTGGTGCTTGCCTTGTTGTTTCTTGTTTCTTTGGCATTATGCGTTCCAAAATTGTTTGTGGGAAGGCTGATCCTCCTCCTTGCTTCCTCCCACAGCGTTGTGACTCTCTCTTCCATTTTTTCAGCACTTGGTGAGGCTTCCCCCACAGTATCTAATTGCACCCAAAGTGGCTTTCCATGATGTAGGAATGTTCCTTGCACCATTCTCATAAACATGAGAGAAGGAACTGTGAGGTCCCTGCCCCCACTACACAATTCCATCTTTGTTGTGTGGGTGGAAACATCAAGTGAAGGGTAGGTGCACATGCCTTGAATGATTTTTTTTCCCCACTCTTCAAATCCACCCATTCCATCTACAAGGCCTTCCAATCAGTGGTGACTTTTCCCAAAGTAATCAACCACTAGAGACCCAAGGTGATGTTGGTGTATGGTATGTCCACTACAAAGAAATGATCCTCCAAGGTGTAGGTTCCCATAGTCACAGAAAGTGATGGAACATGTTGCATGCACTGCATATTTATATCTCTCAGAACCAAAATAGAGAACCCATCAAAATTATTAGTAGGGATCCCTCTCCTCGGCACAAGGTGAGCATCAATAAAGTCGTGGGTTGCCCCATTGTCAATCGGAATAGACACTCTTTGGTTCATAATTTAACCTTGCACTCGAAGGGTCAAATACTTGGGCACTCATCTCAAAGAAGCAAGAGTCCCACTGGTTGGAGCAAAGGCTCCTTCTTCTTCTCTAGATGATGATGGATCCTCCTCTGCATCATCACTATCGCTCTGACCTCTCCTAGTTCCATCATTTCCCTCTTCCTCCTCACAATTAGAGAATACTTCAATATAGTGTGCTCTTCTAGTAGCACATCTATGTCCCAGTACCCATGGCTCTTGACAAGTGAAACATAATTTATTTTTCCTCAACTCCCTTCGGAGACTAGTGTCAAGAGGTTTCTTCAGTGAGCTCTCCTTGGGTGGAGCATATTTCCCCTCCTTCCCCTTAGAAGAGTGAGTGGATTTGCTTGGGAAGGTTTCCTTTGCCCTTGGAAAGGCATCTTGAAGATCTCTAGTTCTCTGAATGGCATCATGCAAAGTGATGGGCTTGGTAGACTTAACCAACCCATGCAAAGGTTCTTCCAGACCATCAATGAAAATGTAGACTCTCCTCGCTCCTGATAGATCAGACACCATTATAGACAACCTCAGGAATTCAGAGATATAGGCCTCAGCATCTCATGTTTTTTTAAGCTTTTCCAAGCTTATGAAAGGGGCCTCCGGATCTTTCCAATAAAATCTCTCCACTAGTCTCCTAGTGAGCTCAGCATAAGAGGACACATTATTGTGCCCCAATGTAGAAATTCCATAAAACCACTAGTTGTGGGATTCTCTCTCAAAATGCAGTGCAACAATCTTGATGGCTTCTACTTCAGGCACTTTATTCAACTAGAAATGGATGTCCAACTTCTGCACCCATGCTTTGGCAGAACAAGAGGGTGATCCATCAAACTTAGGCAAGAAGAACCTGCCCATAGTGTTGTGTCTCCCATGAAGGAAACCTCCATCTCTGTATTGCTGCCATGGCCTCCTCTGGTCCTTCAGATGGCAGAAGTCTTGAAAGCTCAAGTTATCCTTGAAACTTTGACTTTGTGAGTCATATTCTACAAATTACCCTTCCAAAGAGGTTGGCTCCTGTAGCCCTTGATTCTCTACAGCCAAGAAGGTAGGCATTGTAGAGCGTTGTGAGGTCTGTGGAACCTATGGCAAGCTCACAGGTTGACGAGTCCCAAACTGAGACATATCAGAACTTTCTCCTTGATGCAATATCCCAAGGCAATTCCTCATTCTATCTACCCTCATCTCCTTTATCTCCTTGGAAAGATCTTGCATAGCTTCCAAGAGATTTTTTGCAAACTCCTCTGCCTCCTTATCTTTATCATTCACCAATTCAGGGGCTTTCCCCTTGTCTTGATCCTTGTCAAGGCCAACAGTAGTATAGTCATACTTTCTATGACTTCTATTCTGGTATCTCCTCTCCTTTAGTGGGAGTATCCTCATCTTCGGAATGTAGCATGACTGATGCTCCAGTGCTAGCACAGGCTGTGCCAAGAGTGGAGCTCTGATACCACTGTCATTTATTGTAATGATCCCTGATCAGTTGATTCTCAACATCTATTTTTAGAAGATGTGAATACATGTAATGAATGATATGAACACCATCAAAGAAAGGGTGAGATATGAGACACTGCCAACCGTAGACTTGATAGAACTGGAATAACCCCTTTTCGTGAATCGTTGTCTTCAATAAAAATGATGTATAAGTAAATTTGCTGTAAGAATAACATAGATTCAGGGCTAGGATCCCTCATTATGTCGTATTTGACTTATATATATAATTTCATCATAAAAAAATTAGTTTAATCACATTAAACAGACTACGCTTAAGACTATTTAGAAAATCAAAATAAAGAGAAGGGCTATTGCAACATGAAAATTCTCCGATCAGATTTGGAATTACTTCTTTGAATAAAAATCGAGGAGGAAACCAAGGATCCGATACTTCAAAGTTATGTCATTAATCGTATTTATATTTAGCTATTTCCCACAGTTACATTACAAAGATAACTAGGGAAAATCCCTTCTAAATTAGAGCCGCAACTAGAAATAAACCGCGTAAATACATAGACAAAATAATATAGTTTAGATGATTCAGGGTTTGTATAAAGGATGAAATTTCATAGATCTCTAACATATTTATGGATAAAAAATCAGATATAATACACATTCAAGTAACCATACATTCTAAGAAACAAGATCCATTTTAACTACATCACTATTTGTAATAATAAGTCAGAGATTTGAATTATGGTTGCAAGGTGTAAAACTCAGCTATTTCTCGAAGATAAATTATGAATTATTTACCTGAAAGATCTCTTTTATGGAGACATGGATCAGCAACCCAATCCATGGATCACCAAGGGAAGGGAAGACTAACACCAAGATATCTTCCTCGAATCTGATAGCAAATTGAAACAAGAAAACCCTCTAACAAAAATAATGCAGTATTGAGCAGAAACTGTGCCGAGGGTGAAGGAGACTGAATAAACTTAATGAAATTGTAGATCAGATAAAAAATAGGAATAGACTCTATCTTTGGAGGCTGAAAAACACACTCCAATAGAAAAAGGCTCTCAAAACAAGATAGATCTAAGCAGATCTAGAACACCACTTGTTGCAAATGACAACAACTACAAAACCCTCAATGGGACAACGTTGCTCATGAAAATGAAGCTTGGTCTCCAACCATATAGTGGCTCACTTCATCAAATAAATCCTCCAATGATCCTCAAGGGAAGAGATGAAACCCCTAAACAGGAATTCCAATCACAATCCTCCACTAAACAGCAGAGAATGGTATTTGTCTAAGAAGAAAAATACTTCAGAAATATAATCTATCAACAACCTTCTTTTGATGCCCTCCTTCTCCTTTTATAAGATGAGAAAGCTCTTGCAAACCCTAAACCACTTTGATGAGTTAGCCTTTTTCACATTAGAGGCTCCCTTCTAGAACCGCCCTTCTAGAACCGCACAGTCCTCTTTGGAGATGCAATGAAAGAACCTAGGATGTGCTGATGGAGCTTGATGGCTCAAACCTCTTTCACACCTACAAGTGATTATTTACATAGCCCTGATATGTCTTTGTTCACATGGGCATTGATTTATTCAGACTTTTTAGGAGTTTTACATGTCCTCCTTTATTCATTTATTCATAAAACATAAAATAAATCAAAATTGAATGTTTCCTCTTAGCTAAGGCTAAGTAGGAACATTACAGTAGCAAGCGATAATAGGAATCGCTATCTTTTCATGTTTTTATCACTTTTAACTACACTTGGTGTCTTCATCACTATTTAGGTTGGATTCTTGCCTGTGCGGTACACCCATTAAGACATAGATGGAACCTACGGAAGAATGTATTCCAACCTAAAAAGTAAATATATATATTCTTTACCTAAAATGATGGATACATATCGCAAAATTGAAGAAAACTGATTGTTTCCACCTACACTTATTGATAAGGTCTATGACTTCAAAATTTTCCTTAATGGATACATCAAGGAGGGAAAAAATGCGCTATTTGGACATCTTAATGTTCAATACTTCCAATTTCTTGTACTCAATGATTTGTACTATGGTACAAATAATCCATTAGAGATATTGAGTGATAAGAACCAGTTTTTTTATGTAATATAGATGATGAAGGTTGACCTATAATTCCCATAAGGAACCCATCTTTCTTAGCTTCAAAAAATAATGATGCCTATTTCAAAGAACTAAAGCAAGGAATAACATCATACATAAAAATGTGGAAAGACACTATCCGGAATGAAGATTCACCAATTGTTACAAAGGAATGGAAAAATAAAGTAGTGTATTGGGAAATAGTTCTTGATACATTAGATGGAATCTATAATGATCATAAAATAATAGATGGGAGTGATTCATCTTTTGAGGATTTCTAGCCCAAGACAAGGCACGTTGTTGATGTTGATCGTAATGCACTCCATGTAATCTCAAGTATTATGGATGGAGATTTTGATAATGCAATAGATGAACCAGTATATGTTGGACCCAAATGAAACAAGCCAAATCCAACATTCAATCCAAATATTGATGTTTAGAAAGGAAAGATGTTGCTAGTTAGATCACGAAATGAGGATGTAGGAGAGATGATTTGGATGGAAAAATCCATCTTAGATATATTTAGGGATAATGAAAGTGAGAATCTTGATGTAAAGGTTGATTGGTGGAAGCTTATTTCAGGGAAATACAATGGAAACTTTTTAGAGAAATATTCGATACCAAATCCTGATGACACAGAACTTGGCTCTATTCCAATTAATACCATAGTTTGGGCATGGATGCCAAAGAAAGAACATTGCAAGAATACCAAGATAGATAAATATGATGTAGAAGTTGTTCTTGACCTACTTGAGTGAATATCTTAAGATTAGGTTTATATTATTCATGAATGTGATTTTTTTAAGGATATTTTAATATAAATTCAGACACACTTTTCAATATTTGTTGTATATCAAATATTCTCTTCATATTATTTTTGGAGTTTTATATTATTTATTATTTCAATGTAATCACGTGGTGATACAAATGACATGACAGTGCCATAAAATATTTAATTTTTCAAAGCTTTGTTTGACCAACATGACTTCTCACCATATCAAATATGCATAATCAAATTCAATAATGCACTTAAAAACAACATCTTCTAAACTTGGTCTATTAAAACAATAATGGAGTAGCTAATTAGTATTCTATTTAATATAAAACATTTAAACAATTAATGAAAAAATGTTAGACATTTGTAATAATGTTTGAAGTGAGTTTTCCTTAATATTCCTTATTACAGTTGATCTAGAAATCAAATTTGTTGTTTTGTTGCACTCTATTTATAAAAAAATGATTTTGATCTTTGAACAACACAACTAGACTTATAAAATATTTCCTCTTATAGACTTTGAAGTGGTGCCAACATTGTACTAGTATAATAAATTTGTACTCAACAAAGGAAAAGTAGTTAGTGTCAATTTAAAATGGTTAATAATAGTAAGAAACACAATATTCATATATTGTTAAATAAATTTATAGGTAAGAATCTTTTTACAAAATCTATTATTCACAAGTCAAATTTAATACATAAATATAAATATTAATGATAATAGAAATAATATAAGGAATCTAAGTTTTATATGAATGTCAATATGTTCTTTTCAATATAATATCCTTAAAAACTCCAGGAATAAAAACTAAACATTTAAATAAATAGTTTCGTCAATTTTCTCTCTTTCCTCTTGTATTTGAAAATAATCAAATTGTATTACTTTGTTACTATTCTAATTCATGATTTATTTTGATAATTAAAATGATTAGTAATTGAGTCGAGAGGTGAGGCTCATTCTACAACCTAGTATGAGGGGATGTGTAAGTTCGACTATAATTTTTTTTAAGGATCTATTAATATACGTTCAGGCACACTTTTCAATATTTGTTGTATATCAACTATTCTCTTCATATTATTTTTGCAGTTTTATATTATTTAGTATTTCAATGCAATTATATTATTTAGTATTTCAATGTTATCATGTGGTGATACAAATGACATGATAGTGCCATAAAATATTTAAGTTTTCAAAGCTTTGTTTGACCAACATGACTTCTCACCATATCAAATATGCATAATCAAATTCAATAAAGCACCTAAAAACAACATCTTCTAAACTTGGTATATAAAAAACAATAGTTATTAACTTAGTTTGTAACACAAAAGTACAAATAATAAATAATAAATAAATTATACTACTACTCTCATTCAACATTTAAATCAACATTTAATCCCTCTAAGCTCATGTTAAATCTACATTTAAGATGGATCTATGCTGGTATATATTGGACACATTACTATGATAATTTGTCATTAAATAACTTTATACTTAATATATATCTTTCATATTAATATATTATTCATCAATTAAGTCTCAATTAAGTTATTTTTTAACACAAAAGAACAAATAATAAATAATAAATAAATTATACTACTACTCTCATTCAACATTTAAGATCGTAAAAAAAAATATTTTCTCATATCAACTTTAAAATGGTTCAAACTTCCTACACTATATGTAATGATGATGGTGATAATGATGATTATCATCCACTACAATAGTATGTAATGATGATGGTGATAATGATGATTATCATCCACTACAATAGTAAGTAATGATGATGGTGATAATGATGATTATCATCCACTCAGACCAAATAATATGGTATATAAGAAGCCATAAAGATATTACTCGAAATTATTAAGAATTTTATTGTTATGCTCAAAAAGCATTAAAATAAGTGTCTCAAGATCATCATAATTTTGTTTAGATAAAAGATTAAGAAGCTTGGTAGTGCCACAAATATTTTGAAATTTAAATCCAAATTTGAGTATAAAGTGGATGATCTAAGAGGGTTTTTCATCTTCAACCATATTACTAGTGTTGCAAAGGCGATAGAATTTTAAATTGTGCGAACCTTGTCTTAGTAATAATTTTAATTTAACACATACATGATATTTACTATATCAAATTATAATTAAATGGGTTAATAATAGTAACATACAAAACATTATTTTCATAAAGTTAATCATAGTAACATACAAAACATTTTTTTCATAAAGTTAATAATAGTAACATACACAACATTATTTTCATAAGATAACTTTAACAAACTTAGCTTTTAGTACAAACCATAAAAAATGTTAAAAGAGATAATGTAAGGAAACCAAGATTAAGATGTGAAATATTTACTTTTGCAAGTTTATATAAATTTGTTTTATATACTTTACCATGATAAAATTTTCACCAAAAATGGTGAATATCTACATTAAAATTAGTAAACCAAGTGATTTTATAATTCCACATTTTGAAAAAACTTAATCTAGTTAAATTTATAAATTCTAGATCGGTGGAATACTTCAAAATTTAATGAAATATGTGTTATAGAGCCTGGATCTAAAATCTTCACATCATCTGAGCTCTGGAACTACTAGATCTACACTTACATATTTTGTCGGAAGTTGCAGTCACGACATTTACAGTAGGGACAGCGCATTATTCCTTCCAGTAGTCCAACAGTTACACAGTTACTCTTGTGGGAGGCCTTTGGGGTCATTCTATCCGACATGTTTGGCTTGTGTGTCTCATATTTTGATCATTTTGGTACTTGTTTGTCCACCTCCTATTAATTAAATCGCTCAGCTATTCTGTATATTTTTATGGTGTATTTAGATTAATTGTCTGTTGTTGTCGTTTATAGATATTGTATTTTTATATTGCTACATTCTCCCTTTTGGGATATTACAGTAGTATCAGAGCATGAGCTTTGGCTCAGCTTGTGGGCACTTCATCTTTAACATCAAATGAAGAAGCAGATTGTAGAGATCTACAAGGACATGGGGTATGATTTTTTCCACTCTTCTCTTTAGATACATGCAAGATCTCTCCAAGGAGGTCAAACAAATGAAGAGAGAAAAGAAAAAGGAGGATCCAAGAATATTTCAGAAGGAGGAAGGTCCAAGCACTTCTTATCAGCAGCAGAAACAACCGACAAGGCAAAGAGCTCCACATCATTCTACTGGATCCACTTTCTTTGAGAAGAAAGGTGAATGGTGTGAATATGAAGGAGACTTGGGGTATGAGACCTTAAGTAAATATATGTCTGAGTACAAATCACATCCTAGAGCACTCAACGAGAATCTAACTCTCTAATAGTTTTTACAACTCAAAGAAGAAAGGAGATCTCGCAGTAGCAATAGAGGAAAGAGGCATAGATTCTTCTTGCCTACATTTGATGGATCATCCTCAAGGGCTTGGAGGGAGGAGTTAGCTAAATTATTTCAGCTATACCTTGTAGCAGAAAGAGACACTATTGAGATTGCAGAGATGCACCTTGAAGGTGAAGCAAAGGATTGGAGGATCAGTCATCTATCACATGCCAAAGTGACTACTTATGAAGATTTCATTCAAAGACTGAGGAAGAAGTTTGGTAGAAGGAAACCAAAGACATTTCCCATAGAGACACTTCCCATCATTGATGATATATTACATGAGAAACCAAAGAAACATGTCATCATTATCACTCCAAAGGAGCAGTTCCTACCACCACCACCAGCTCCATAAGTACTTACATTAGGAGGAACACTTGCATCTTTGCAAGATGGTCTTGAGCTCTTCACATTGGGAGCCCCATGCACGATTCATGAGATGCATGAGGAAGAGGAGGTAGATACCAATGCTAGTACAATTGAAGAAGAGAATCCATCACCATAACTAGCAGTTGGAGAGGCCATCAGACCACAGGAAATCCCCAGACATGAAATATGGTTCTTAAGATCTAAATTTATCCAAGGTTTGCAAAAATTTCATGTAGGTGCCTCATGTTGAGATCGACTGCTTGGCATGCTTTGTCGGTGCTTTGGTACTTTGACCAACGACTTGTTCCCAAGTATATACAAAATGATATTAGCATGTGAACGATATAGGCATTTGATAGCTACACTTGCCTATACCGCCCACATCGCACTAGTACACCTACCTACTAATATCAAGATTTCATAGACTGGGAACTTAATATTAAGATTTCAGATTTATATTAAGTTCAACTAAGTATAAAATTTTATGAAAAGAGGTAATAAAAGAAATGAAATAATAAAGTTAAATCTTTAAGTTAAAAATGAGTATGCAATATTAAAAGATTTATATTAAAAGTACTTAAATAAAGTCCCAAGCTCTATAAATAAAATAACTATATAATCCCACCTTCATAAATGTGTATTCGTACTCACATTAATGTGGATCACCCACCATAACAACATTTAATATGAACATAAGGATGGATAAGGCCTCGGGAGGTTAGAGGCGGTGGAGGAAGATTGTTTAGATTATATTCCTATCCAAATATAATGAAAAGTATACCACCATAAATACATAAAATATCACCATTAATAATGATAAGACCTCGGGAAGTAGGAGGCGGTGGAGGGAGATTATTTAAAGGAGGTGATATGGAGGAGAAGGGGGGATGTTTTGGGAGGAAAAGAACCGAATTCTGTTGAAGTGAGAAGGAAATGTCAGCTTGAATGCTTTGGGAAGGAGCCTCTTGTTCTTGGAAATCTAGGCACGGGGGCAGAGGAGACATCCTTTGGGTTTGGGATTGTTCCCGGATTTGGCTGGGAGGATTTGATTGTCCCGGTAATCTGTTCTGTTCACGACATCACCAGGTGCTCAACTAATCTTCAGCCGCTTCAGGATTTGTAAATTTGTGCTGATTTTCAGGTATTTCTCTACGTATAGATTAATCATGCAAGCTGAAATTTCAATTTTAACTGTTACAATGTTTTATTAGATTTGTTTTTAATAAAACTTAAGTTCAGATAGGTACAATCTTAGAAATCAGGGAATAGAGATATTACACATTTAGTATCGTAGGGCAGCTGAAACCTTTTTAATTTTGAGAAATTCATTAAAATTCATTTGACAAGTTCTTATGTTTAAACCAGCCTCTGTGTGAGCAAATTTAGAAGAGGATGATTTAAACCCGGCTATATTCGCCTAGTTATGAAGATAGACGATTAAGTTTAAATGACTGCTGGCCAATAACATAAACTCAAGCTATCCCTGAGTGTTTACACTTTACATCAGCAATTGTATTACTAAAGTAGGAAAATTGACAGAGCATGAAAACATCAAGATAGCTGAAGACGCAGAGGGGACAACCCGGGGTAGAGAGGACAAGGTGCAGAGAAAAGTAATGAACTCAAGGGAAATAGTTTTCTCAAGCTCAGAAAGTGAGGAAGGATCTCAGACCAGGCATAAAAGTTAAGACCAGACCTTAGAACAAGCCCAGACGTGGAGATCAAGTCACGGACCAAGTACAGAAGTAGAGTATAGACCTCAAACTTGTCGAACAAGCAATATTTTCAAACCTGTAATATCTTCTGAAGTTCGGACTTGAGCATAAGATGTGGACTAAGGTAGCCTTTAGTTCAATGCTCGGACCCATGGGAGGGTAAAAACATACCTTCTCTAGGAGCAAAATTTCTATTTGATTGGAATGAACATTTGATCTATTTTGGAGCAGTCATATTATGCCCTTTTCTGGGGTTAAACTTTAAACTTTTCTGAGCAGAATTCAACCTTTGTTAGGAACAAACTTTGGCCTATCAAGAGCCTCAGGCCTTGCACTTGAATGTGAAGATAACCCGCTTTGTCTTATTCACCAAGATCTAACTCCTCTGCCCTACCATTCCAGGAGGAATTAATTGGAGTAGCTGTTGAGAAAGATTTTGAGCAGTACTTTGGTAATATGTGGAACAATTCCTTAATAATATATGGAGCTATCTTATTTATTGGAGCACTATTAGAGCATCTTTTGAAGGATAGACTGTTTGACAGTACAGAGTTTTATACAAATACAAAGTGGACAAACATTAAATATAGATCAGAGCCGAATTCAAAACCTTACGGACCTTATAGGCCCTAAAATATATTTTTGAAACTTAAAGGATAATTACAATGACCAAAAGATCACTACAAAATTTAGATTTTCGAGTACTAAAGACGTGAAGAATCTCCGTGGTGATACAGGCTCAAACTTTTAGTATATCCTGCAAAACAAATATCGACTGTGTTTGTCTCTGATTCTGTCCCGGCAGTTCACATAAAATTGTGGCAAACATGGATAGAAAATATGAAGCATAAATATAAAAATAAAAGTGATGTACATAACAGTTGAAATAGAGATATTAAGTATTAGATGCCAAATGTGCCTTCACAAAAAAAAAAAAACTAGCCTTTTCCTTAAGATGCTTTCTCTACTGCTCTGACCTGTACCTTCATTGTTCACGTACACTGATGCTTCTGCCCTTGCTGTGTATGAAGCCTCTTCTCCAAAAGTCTGACCCTCATTAATTCTTGAGGGACTCGAGAATTAATAAGGTCTGTTCAAATGAAACCCTTAGACACTGAATAGCATTCCAGGAACTTCAATATCAGTTACACAATATTGCAAGAGATGGGGCAGTTTCTGATGCCAAACAGGAATACACTTCAACTTGACTTTGCTTTGCAATTATATCTCAGACCTGTGAACAATAGATGCTATTTCAGAGTTATAGTATTGCACCCTCTGCAAAAACCTTAGACGGTCCTTAAGACTGGAAGAATTCAAGAAATAAGTGACTCAGTGATGTGCTATAGATCAAATCAGACATGGTCTCAAAAAAAAACAAGTTTTGTAAGTGTCTTGAGTACCGTCAAGTTTCTTTTTTCAGATTAGGGCACCGATCAACCTTAGAATACAATGAAAATCTTTGTGAAATAGCAAGCAAAATGCTCTAATCAAGACTAATGTACCAGCAAGTTTAGCTTGAAATAGTTTCACAAATTAAGCTAAGAACGTACCTCAATCCATATGGGTCGCTAAAAATAGGTCAGGATAGGGACTCCTGCAAGATGGATCGAACCTCGCCTGAAAACGAAGAAAATACTCTTATAAAACTCGATAAAACCCATATTTCGCATGTGTCTCATCTCGAACACTTATGACCTTAACAGCTTGCAATATTTCTCTCGTTATCATAGGACAGACTGTCGTAAGATAGGTTCTACAACATTTTTCTCTTTCCTTTAAGCATGCCAATGTCAATGCCCCCGAGAGGTGTACGAGATATTGCATAGCTTTAAGCTCTCCCAAATTTCAACGATCCTGTTTTTTCTTTAACAAACATCATATACTGCATTGACAAGCTGCATCTAGAATCTGGAGACTGTAGGATATACTAGAACGTTTTAGCTATAATCTAAGCGTCATGAAAATAAAGTTACAGATAATGACATTATGAAGAGAACATGGCTGAAGGTGCAGATAAAATCACTTATAAAAAGTAAAAATAGAGTGTGTACGTGAGGGTATTAGTGATAAAGATGCACAAAATTTCTAGAGGCACCAAGATCCAGTAGAAAGTTGGTTTGTATCATTGTTACCATATACAAATTCAAATAAAATTGACGAAGATACAGATAAAAAGAAGTTACAAGGGATAAGGTAGATAAATCTTATTGAGGTTCTCGGAGTATAAGCACCTGCGCTTCCGATCCTTATCGAATTGATAGCGTGGCATACCAGCGATTGACTGAATTGACAACGAATAGATGACGGTGGAGCATAAGTAATTGCGTGGCACAAATTTGATGCGGTGGAGCACGTTGGCACATAGGAAATTACGATAGCGTCGTTTTAAATCACACCGCTGGGGAAAGTCGTTTTGAATTACCAAAACCCGTGGTTTGTGGTTTTTAAACCCGGTCGGGGCTCCACCAGCCGGGCGGCCACACCAGCGTAATATTTTATAAAAAAAATTATAAAGGCGTATTGCAATTAACCAAAGTTTAAATTTTATGGGGGGGGCGCCATTTGATCGATTGGAGTGCATATAATTGCGGTGACCAAAAAAAAAAACTATTTTGCATACGGATTTGATCCGCCTAACAACACGTATGCGGGATGGGCAGAGGGCGGTTTGAACACGTAACCTCCCCCCTCTGTACCTACGCCTCCACCGACGGGTTTGACGGGTTGCAAATTATATATGTATTTGAAAAGCCGAGTTTTGCAAGTTATGAACAAACTGTAGTGGAATTGTATATCGTATGAATTTATAATACAATATATATTATAACGCAGTAAATTATATTATAACGCCGAAATTATATTATTAGTCAATAATCGTTTTGGCAACTGCTTATGGTCTCTCAGTGCATTTTGTGGTTTTTATTCTTCTTTCTATGGTTCATATTTATAATTTTGGCTTGTGTATTTTTTTTCTGGTTCACACATCCTCTCCTTGGTCCGCAGATCTTCGCTATGGCTTGTATATCATTTTCTGTGTGGATCACATCATATTTCAATGTCTCGTATTATAATATCTGAGGCTCGCGTCAACATATAAGTGATTCACATTATTTTGGTGGTCCATGTTAGCATTTTTGTGGTTTGTATATTCTATGACTCACATTCAATTAAACAAAGGCTCACACTAACTCACATGTACATTTTTTAGGGTAGATTTATATACCCTGTGGATCGCATAAACTGTACAGTGAATTGCAATGATCTTTGTGGCTCAAACTCATTACCGTTGCTCGTATTCGATATGCTTTGGTTATAATATATTTGTATTTAAAAAAAAAAGAGCATTCGTATACAAACATAAGGGCAGATGCAAATGTCTGTAATTATGGTATTTACAGAGTGAAGTTTCCATAGGAGATGTAGAGAAAGAAGATTGCGAAGAACGGCAACTGATCCATTCTACACAGAAAAAGGTTTTGCCAAAAACTCTGCACAAGTAAAGATAAGACCTTGATCTTGTTTCATCACCCCAAACGTTTCATTCAATTATGTGTCTTCAAGTACCATACTGATTTCCATTTTTCATCAAACTTTTGATTCTGAATTTTTATGTTATTTTAGCTATATAGCTTAATCCAATGTACAAATTTAATACTTGACTCTTGTCCAAAAATGCTAAATCCTGTATTTTGCTAACCATTTGTGTTTAACACAACTGGGAGCCTTATCATGTAAAAAAAAAACAAGTCTGTATTCTTTATTAGAGGTTGTGCTACCTTGCAGGCCTTGTTACATCAAGAAACTAAATTGGCAAATCTGAGTTTCTGGTATTTCATGGAATTAATAGCAAATGCTATGTGTACAGACGTCTGGATGACCATGGTATATATAGGATCTATATCAATTATTAAATATAGAGAGGCTTTTTCGTACGTCCACATCTGGGTTATAGATTGAACACATATAAGAAAATCTATTGACTATCATAATTATATCAACCTCAATAGAAACTATGAGAAGTATGACTATTGGAGCAATTTTTGGATGTTGGCAATTACATGTGAAATGTGGCAATCATAACTACAGATATGAATGATCCGCAGATGTCTCCTTTTGAATTCAAGAATCTGGTGCAGAGTAACTGTGTTGGCAATACCTGAAAAAGTAAAATAGACTTGGCCTCGACCAAAAACTCTGCTGCCTATCAAAAACTCACCACAGACCATTTGTGGATGCTAAAGTGTGATATACCCTATATTATAAATAATATATGTTATATAATAAATATTATCCTTACACAGGGATGTGTTCCTACAGGCTTTGTAGTATAAAATTATAAATACAACACGTATATTTTTCACATCGACCAACATATGTTATATTCCGTATATTCCCTATATGTCTTATATTTTACATGCTTTATGCAATAATATTCAACTTAGGTTGGTACAAGTGGTACAAGTGAACAGGTTAGAGCGCCATATCTAAGTGGTATAGGTGATTTCAAGTTTATAGCATAACTTACTCATACTAATCTGAGTGAATAAAGTTAATTAGGTGAATGCTTACTATTGAGATATCACTGTTTCTCTGTAGTTTAGCTGATCTAAACTCGTATAAGCTGTATTAGTAACCTTGTTTGTTTTATGTATCACATTACTTGAATTTACACTTGTACTTTCTGACTAATTTAGCCCAATCAACACTGTGCTTACTATTCCTATTGATTCACCATGCTTAAATAAGCTACCAGCTTGTTCAACGTTATGGATACATGATTACTTAACTAGTACCTATTATTAGAATGCTTGATTACGATAAACCCATTACTTTGATTAGTAGTATAAGCTTGTAGCATATGTTTAGTACAATGGGTTCTCATTTGTGTTACCTATTCTCTAAGCTTTGATCTGAATAAGTACCACCATCTCATATAGCAATAAGGATACAAGCTCATGTTCCTGGAATAGTGGTGACTCTATCCTCTTATGGCCTTAGTACTACCTATCTCTACCATTGACCGAGTTCCATATCACAGATTGACTGTACGATTCTATGCATATGGATGAGGTAAAGGAACATTCACTGTGCTCATATAGGAGTAATTAGGCATGTATGGATACTAAGTGCATAGTAATTATGATTTCATGGGATTTTCTCATAATAGAGCTTATCATAACAGTGTAAAGGGTTTACTACTGCATATATATAAGTGATAAGATTGGGATAACATAATCATTTCCATTACTTGGTGGTTATACTATCTGCCCATTTGTCCAGTACCATTATGAGATTAACTGTGTTCCATATCTATGGGAACAAAAGGGAAGCGATAGGATGGATACTCACAAATGGCACTCATTATCTAAAATACAAGTATTCTAATAACATATATATTTGCTTATTACTAGTACAATAACTGTGATCTACTTGACTCTGTTAATTATAGTTGTGATTATAACAATGGTTATAATTAATAAGTATCCATAATAAATACTGATCAATAAGCTTAAGTAACACGTATATTTGGTAATAACAAGGAGTGTATAACCATAATCAGAGTAAGTGCAATATATGAGTGACAGTGAACCATATGATCTTCATAGCTTACTGAGTGTAATACCATATCTCTTTGGATTAGAGCTTACATATAAAAGCATGGTTACGAGTGCTCTAAGTGATTCCATAATAAACCTGTATCATATATGTACTGAGCTCGTGTACCTCGTGTTCATTTACTGATATATCATTACCTATAAGCAAGTTTCATAATGGAGAAGGTGGTAGTGACACATATTATGCCTAAGATATCACCCTATCTAAGTAGTTAAGCGACTCGCTGGTCGTAACCTCATATCATGCTAGCTTAGTCTGTCTGAATAGGGTTCCAATCATAACCTAACATGTAGTTGATCTGTGTGTTTCCACATCGATAAGCCCGTACATGTATCTGCTTTAACACATTTCGATTGTTTCCATCACTATTAGTAACACCTGTACCATTCACTAGTTAAGTAGGAATAAGGATAGAAGTAATGGCAATCATAGGCTTGATAAAGGTTGAATCCTATCTGATATAGCATCTACTCGTATATAAGAGAGACCTTCTTGCTTCACCTATTTCACATGGGATACTTATTATGGAAATAGCCATACTTGACCTATGGTGATACTCGGGCTTGTTTTAAGATTCTAGTAGTCCACATGTTCGTAAGATTAGTATTATATAAGCTATACTATTCAATGGATTCACACTGGTTAACCTTTTATAACGGTAATAAAAGCTCTTTTAGTATAGAGGTTCATCTCTCACCATGTTACATAATAAAAATGGTAGTATTGTACTAATATGGAGTTAAGGGTAAAGGTTCAATATTCTTTATTAACATATCACTATCTTCACTGATTCCCATTGATTTTATTAGCTATGAAGAGTATGACATAATCAAATACTAGCCTAACTTACAGCTTTGTAATCATAATCACACAGCTTACTGGTCATGTATAAAGAGTGGTCATAGCTTATCCATGAATTTATAAAATTTATTTTGAATTATCTCGTAAGAATGAATTTTCTCACTGATACATGGATACCCATAAAGATAGAATGCTACTTCAATTTAGTGATACAGGATATATGATGTTTGTTTAAATTTACTAGGGCATGGACACCAGTATGCAATATGTCATTTAAATTAACATTGCAAGAATGTGAAATTATAGATTAGACATTATAGATGAAAATATCTATCAAATTATTTCATTGCATTTCAAATATGATTCAAGGAAAGGAAATAAAAGAGTAACTACATTTTGAATATGAAAAGTGAAAAATAGGGGTATATAGAATGAAAATGGTTAAAGCAGTGCGTCATAAATAGAACATGAATGAACTAAACCGAAGCAGCATCTGAAATGAGAAATTTTATTGAACATATTGATACCTATGTGAACAAATTTTCTTTTTATAAATTCTAGGATTGATATCATACGTATCAAAGTATTTTGAATGTGTAGAGGTTGTTATATGGGTAACAATTGGTTATGAACAATATAGATGCATATGCTGTAATATGTGTACGAGTGTTTACATTGCAGATTATGTATCAGTGAGTATCATGCAGAAAAACAGATTACTGGAACAATCTACGTGATGACAGATTTCCAAGAACAATTGAGACTCCATGTGATCCCACGATAGGGTGTTGACCCTGGTCCTACTGGGAGGAGTGGAGGTGTTTCCCACTGTTTATCCTCCAATACCTGGAGTCATGGGAGGACCGTGCGAGTCACGCTCCCCTAGACGTGTGATGATGACTGCCGGATGCCTACAAGCATGTCAGGTCGACGTAATCGACTCTGACATCATTGAGGTCTATGAATGGATCAGTAAAACTGATGCCATGGCATATTCCTGTAGAGGACGGATAGGATGGGAGTGGAAGAGATTAGGAAGGATAGGATGATTTTAGAATAGTTTGGAGATTCGGTGAAGATGGGAAGTAACAATTAAATTACGGATACATACTTATTTAAACGAAAATTCAATCTTAAAATACATGCATTCTACAATCACCCTAATCTCTAAAAACACAATATTGATATGAGTATATAAAACCATAAACTTCAGGATGAAGTTTTTTGAAGGAAGGAAGTATGTAACGACCCATTTCCAAGTATATACAAAACGATATTAGCATGTGGACGATATAGGCATTTGATAGCTACACTTGCCTATACCGCCCACATCGCACTAGTACACCTACCTACTAATATCGAGATTTCATAGATTGGGAACTTAATATTAAGATTTCAGATTTATATTAAGTTCAACTAAATATAAAATTTTATGAAAAGAGGTAATAAAAGAAATGAAATAATAAAGTTAAATCTTTAAGTTAAAAATGAGTATGCAATATTAAAGATTTATATTAAAAGTACTTAAATAAAGTCCCAAGCTCTATAAATAAAATAACTATATAATCCCACCTTCATAAATGTATATTCGTACTCACATTAATGTGGATCACCCACCATAACAACATTTAATATGAACATAAGGATGGATAAGGCCTCGGGAGGTTAGAGGCGGTGGAGGAAGATTGTTTAGATTATATTCCTATCCAAATATAATGAAAAGTATACCACCATAAATACATAAAATATCACCATTAATAATGATAAGACCTCGGGAAGTAGGAGGCGGTGGAGGGAGATTATTTAAAGGAGGTGATATGGAGGAGAAGGGGGGATGTTTTGGGAGGAAAAGAACCGAATTCTGCTTAAGTGAGAAGGAAATGTCAGCTTGAATGCTTTGGGAAGGAGCCTCTTGTTCTTCGAAATCTGGGCACGGGGGCAGAGGAGACATCCTCTGGGTCTGGGATTGTTCCCGGATTTGGCTAGGAGGATTTGATTGTCCCGGTAATCTGTTCTGTTCACGACATCACCAGGTGCTCAACTAATCTTCAGCCGCTTCAGGATTTGTAAATTTGTGCTGATTTTCAGGTATTTCTCTACGTATAGATTAATCATGCAAGCTGAAATTTCAATTTTAACTGTTACAATGTTTTATTAGATTTGTTTTTAATAAAACTTAAGTTCAGATAGGTACAATCTTAGAAATCAGGGAATAGAGATATTACAAAGGATTGCAGCACTCGCTGATTTGGAGTAGCAAATTATCACCGCAGAAAGTAGGACCCTTGATTTGTTCAAGGAGAAGATGTATAGTCATCCCAGTTTTTCATTGAT
>JAXQQM020060531.1:0-48294 GCA_034641835.2 Pinus albicaulis
CGAGCAAAACAGAAACAACAAAATGAACCGGGAAGACAAGTTAGTGCGAAGGACATTACTCCACCTTGGAGGCAGTGCACCGTCGGATCGAGGGCAGATCAAGGGCATGGAGTCTGCCAAATGGATGATGCAGCCACCAGGACTTCCGCAGAAAAACAATCACAGTAAAATATCCATCACACAAAAATCCGTATTCCAAAACACGAGATAACCAAATCACATTTATTAAGTGATGCCGTGGCAACCGAGCACGTAAGCTCCGGGTACACGGTGCAAACCATAAACATTGGGGTCTAGCCATAGGAAGGAGCGGAATAAGATTTTCACACCAGTAAACATTTAACCAAACCGTATGCTGTACAGATTATCATAAACAAGGAAATCCGGAAAATCGCAGGACTTAAATGATAGGTGTCATATGGTGGTTATTTACCAGTGGTACAAATAAATAATGTCGTGAAATCTACAGGATTAAGTCTCGGATAAATAATGGTAACCAATGAATATATAATTTTTTTTTTATGGTGTGGTAATTTTGTTTTATTTGTTTAACATGAATGTTACATTCAGTACGAAGAAATCACTGAAGAAAATAACAAAAAAATAAAGTGTGAAGCTTGGTCAAAGGACGAATGTTAATGATATTAAGTATTCTTCCCTTTATGATATCAAATGAATATCAATGTGGACTTGTCGTATTAAGTATTTTTCTCTTTAGGATATCGAATGAATCTCAATGGTGACTTGTCATTATTTCATGACATAAATATTGTTTTATATATATTTTTTTTTTAATTGATAAATATTTCATAACACAAATATTGTTTTATATTCTACGATAAAATTGAATAATACAAATATTATTTTATTTTCTTTATATTTATTGTTAATTATTCTATGACATAAATTTTGTTTTGTGTTCTTCAAAAAATTTCATGACACCAATATTGTTTTCTATTCTTCATGTTTATTGTCAATTGATTAAGATAGTTAGTTTTATATCAACACAATCAGTTGTAAAAATGTATAAAAGTTTGCTATTACATTAAACTTTTAAATAATAATATTATTTTAAATAGATAATTAATTCGAATTATTTTAAAACATAAAAGATAAGATAAATAAGCCTTCAATTTTGTATTCAATTGGTGGAAATGGAAAGCTACATCATGTATTTAACAACATTTTTTTAAATTATAAATGGTTTGTTAGGATTTGTCATTAATGTTGTTAAAATATATAAATTGTTGTTAGGATTTGTTAGTAAACATCCAAACTACTAATATTGTTAATTAATCTACAAAATTCTCAAAAATATAACCATTCCACTTGGTAATCAATTCCTGCAAATGGGAAGCTGCATCATGTATTCTCAACCCACAAAACAAACATGTATGAGTGGACGAGAAAGTGGCAGAAATATAGAATAGCATTTTAATGTGAGGAAGACAAGCCTGATGATGATCCAAACAATATTCTCCTCCATTCCGGACGCATGCTTCTATTCATCCATCTCTCAAATGGCCCCTCCTATTATTATTATTATTGGTCCCCAGTGCTCAATATTATTGCTTAGTGTTGCGCCACTACAAAAGACGGTTTGTTTTTAAATGGTTTTTTACAAACCCTGGATTACACGTACTGCCACTTTAAAGTCATCTGGAATGTGTTCAATGCCTTTTTCTGGTTTTTGCAAACCCTGGGTTACAAGCACTGCCACTTAGTGTTTTTGCTTTGTTTTTAATTATGTTCCTTTATTGGTGTGTGTCGATGTATATATAAAGCCACGCGGGATGTGATCAATGCCAACCAAACTAAATTCCAGTGAAGGCTATAGAACTTTAGCCCAGCTTGTTCTGTTTTTATTGCAGAAGGTGGGATGTGTTATCAATTCATATATACCTATCACTCCACATGTATAGTATTCGTTTATTGAATTGCCGCTGGTATGGAATTATTTGTTGGGTATTTGAACTTTATGGTTTACTTGATGCTTTCTTAATCTTATGATTTAAGTTTGGTATATTTGAAGCTTGAATCTTATGGTTTATAAGATGCTTCTTGAATTTTAGAGTTTATTATCGGTATTTTTAGATTTTCTGTTTTGAATAGAATAGGAAAAATCTCAGTAGGTGAAAAAAATTAGGAAATTGTTGCTAGATTAACTCTAGTTTGTTGGGAGGGAGTTAATGCTAGCTAAATTTGAGTTGAGAGCTGTTAGATTCTCCTGCTATATAACAGATAGCCATACGGATGTTTTGGAGAGAGTGTGTGAGAATTGTAATCTTCTGTTTGAATTAATAAGATTGCCAATGCCCTGTTGTGTGGACGTAGCCCAGGAGGTTTGGGTGAACCACGGTAAAAACACTGTGTCTTTATGTGCTTGATTAAATCTGCTGTGTGTTAATTGTTTAAAAAATTCCGGTGTGTTTATTCCGACAAGTGGTATCAGAGCGTGTTGGAGGAGCGCACAGTGGAGAAGGTGCGTACTGTTAGAACGCTGGTGAATGGTGCGCAGAACTGCGTGGAGGTAAAACGCTGTTGTGCGTTGAGTGATGCTGCTGTTCTCTGTGTAGAGGCGTCGGCAGCATTAAACAGTGTGGTAAACTGCAGTGTTGATTGAAGGTGCCGTATTCAAATGCCAGATTGAAGGTGTTGCCGATTTGTGAAGAATCGTTGTGAAGAATCGTTGTTTTTTAAAGCGATTTACTTAAAACGTTTTTCTGAAGCCGTCGGTTGAAAAAGGCCGAGAGCTGTTTCATAGCATTGAGCGGACTTGCCGTCTGCCTGGAGGCCGTGCGCCGTGGCCTGTTGACCCTGGTGAAGCGATGTCGTGGCCTGTGGTGCCCGTTGGTGAACCTGACGTGAATTTGCCTGAGTAGTTGGTGTGCCAACAGCACTGCGGAATGAACGTTTCTGTACATGGAGGTGCTGGTGCCACGTTGAATGGAGTGAAACGCTGGTTCACTCAGTTTCATAAATCGTTTTTTTGAAATGGGTACGCTGCCATAAGGTTTAAAATTCTGGTTTAATTATTAAATCGATTTGGAGTTTCAATAAATCGATGTTTTTTTAAAGTTTGTTTAATGCAATCGTTTGAAATCGATTTGGATTGAAATCGATTATATCAAAAAAGGGGTGGCATTTAAACAAAATCGATTTATACAAATGTTTTTTTGAAAAAAATCGATATGTGAAAGTCGATTTATATGGTGGACTTTTTTAAATCGATTTTATTTTAAAAAGGGTGGAGTTTAATAGGTGGTGATATGTTTTTTAAAAAGTAAATCGATTTGTAATTTCTTTTTTAATACCATTTTCATATGGTATGAGAGGTGGTCACAAAAAAAAAAACAAAATCGATTTGTAATTTCTTTTTTAATACTATTTTCATATGGTATGAGAGGTGGTCACAAAAAAAAAACAAAATCGATTTGTAATTTCTTTTTTTGAATACCATTTGGATATGGTATGAAAGAAAGGTGAAGGATATATTTTTTTTTAAAGGCAGTGAGAGGCACTTAAAGGAAGGCAAGTGCAAATTTTTTTTTTTAAGGCATTTTTTAATTAAAAGGGCATTCTTTATTTGAAAATTGGTTCTGGAGATTACTGTGTTTTTTGCTGAAACAAGATGGCGAAAACCAAAGTGTCCGTTTTGAGAACGATGTGGTTGGAGCCTTGTTGTCTGAGGCTGAGGAGACGAGGAAGAGGTCGAATGCAGACACCTCTACATCAGAGGTAATGATGGCCAGAGGTCGCTCGAGAGAGAGACACTCCGGGGGAAAGCATAGCGACTCTCGTTCAAAGTCTAAAGGAAAGAAGACAAAGGTGAAGTGCTGGCATTGTGGGAAAGCTGGACACCTAAAGAAGGACTGCTGGAAGCGACAGCAGCAAACTTCTAAAGCAGATTCTTCGACAGAGAAGAAGGAGGAAAATGCGACAGATACAGGTTCAGCATCTAGTTCAGGTATGAGCGACGAAGTGTTGTCTGTTAATATGTCAAATCATGATCAACATTGGTTGTTAGATTCCGGTGCATCAAACCACATGTGTATTCATAGAGAATGGTTTAAGACATATAGATCAGTTAATGATGGAGTCGTGTAGATGGGTAATGATGTCACATCTAATATTGTTGGGATAGGAAGTATACAACTGCAAATGTTTGATGGCACAACTAGAATATTAACAGATGTGAGACATGTTCCAGACTTAAGGAAAAATCTAATTTCTTTAGGAGCATTGGATACGAATGGATATAAAACTGTAATTCAAGGTGGAGTTATGAAAATCTATAAGGGTATTTTACTAGTAATGAAAGCTAAGAAAGTAGGAAATCTGTTTCAGTTAGAAGGAAGAACAGGGTCAGTTCATGTGTCTACGGTGTCTGAACATGACAGTAGTTCCATTCGTCTATGGCATCAAAGGTTGGGCCATATGAGCGAAAGAGGGTTAAAGATTTTGGCTGATCGCAAGTTACTTCCTAATCTAAGGTCTGGAAAGTTAGATTTTTGTAAGCATTGCTTGTTTGGAAAACAAAGTAAACAAAAATTTAAAACAGGCAAACATACTAGTAAAGGCATACTTGATTATATTCATTCAGATGTTTGGGGTCCAGCCCCTACAGCGTCATATGGTGGTTCGTCGTATTTTGTATCATTCATTGATGACTTTTCTAGAAAGGTGTGGGTCTACATGTTGAAAAGAAAGTCTGATGTTTTTTCAGTTTTCAAGCAGTTTAGAGCATTGGTAGAAAACAGCACTGGTAGAACAATAAAGTGTTTGAGAACTGACAATGGTGGTGAGTTTACTTCCAAGGAGTTTGACAGCTATTGCAAGGATGCAGGGATCGAGAGACATAAGACCACGGTTTATACTCCTCAGCAAAATGGAGTTGCTGAACGCATGAACAGGACTCTTCTAGAGAGAGCAAGGAGTATGTTGAGTAACGCTGGTTTGCAGAAGGAGTTGTGGACGGAAGCAGTGGCAACAGCTTGTTATGTGATAAACCGATCTCCATCGACGGCGATAGACTGCAAGATTCCGCAAGAGGTATGGAAAGGACACCCTTGTGATTATTCTAAACTCAGAGTGTTTGGTTGTGATGCATATGCTCTAGTGCCTAAACATCGGCGAACTAAGTTAGATCCAAAGTCTAAAAGGTATATCTTTGTTGGGTATGGTGTTGGAACAAAGGGATATAGATTGTGGGATCCTACTACCCGCAAAATCATCATCAACAGAGATGTAAAGTTTGATGAATCCTCTCTTGTACAGTTAGATGTAGATAGTAAATTGAAACAGGATGATGTATTTTATTTTCAGCACATTCAGTTTGACAGCACTTCTAATGATAGTCATGATGACCATAGTTCAGATACTAGTCATGAACAGGTTTCAGAATCAGAACATGAACAGGGTTCAGGTTTAGATCATGAACAGGTCTCAAATACTGATCGGCAAGAAGTTCCTACAGATGGTAGTCAACTAGAAACAGCTTTAAGGAGGTCTACAAGGATAAAACGTGTTCCGAAAAGGTATGATGATTATGTTACTTCAGTTGCTTTGACCGCTAACGATGATGAACCTCTATGCTATCAAGAAGCAATAGAAGGTTCGAAACGTGACAAGTGGAAAGCAGCCATGAAGGAAGAAATGATGGCCTTGAGTAAGAACGACACGTGGGATCTAGTTGAGCTTCCGAAAGACAGGAAAACTGTGGGGTGTAAATGGGTTTACAAGCTGAAACGGGGTGTGAATGATACGGAGGACAGGTACAAAGCGCGGCTGGTTGCAAAAGGGTTTTCTCAGAAAGTAGGCATAGACTTTCATGAGATTTTTTCACGAGTTGTTAAAATAGTTTCAATTCGAATTGTGTTAGCTTTAGTTGCTTTGTTTGATTTAGAGTTACAGCAACTAGATGTTAAGACTGCTTTTCTACATGGAGATCTAGATGAGGAAATTTATATGGAACAACCGGAAGGGTTTGTTCAGCATCACAATAAGAAATTTGTCTGCAGGCTCAAGAAGTCATTATATGGCCTGAAGCAGTCGCCTCGGCAGTGGTATAATAAGTTTGATTCTTTCATGTTGAGTCAGAAATATGTTAGAAGTGAATATGATCATTGTGTGTATTTCAAGCAATTGAAAAATGGCATGTTCATTATCTTAGTGTTCTATGTTGACGATATGCTTTTAGCAAGCAAAAGCATTGATGAAATCAACAGGTTGAAGACTCGGATGGCAAGGACATTCGATATGAAAGATCTAGGAGCAGCAAGACAGATTTTGGGCATGGAGATTTTCAGAGACAGGAGCAATGGTAAGCTATGGCTATCACAACAGAAGTATGTTGAGAAGATACTTTTGAGATTTGGTATGAATAATGTGAAGCCTGTGTCAGTCCCTTTCGCTTCCCATTTCAAGCTTTCTTCGGGTTTATGTCCTAATAGAGATGAAGAAAAGGATTATATGTCTCAAATTCCATATGCCAATGTAGTAGGATGTTTGATGTATGCGATGGTTTGTACTCGACCAGATATTTCACATGCAGTTGGGGTTGTCAGCAGGTACATGGCAAATCCGGGTAAAGAACACTGGTCAGCAATGAAATGGGTGCTTCGGTACTTGAGAGGCACAAGTGATTACTGTATCACTTATAACAGGAGTAGTGAATATGTTTGTGGATATGTTGATTCTGATTTTGCAGGTGATTTGGATAAGAGAAGGTCAACTTCAGGGTACGTCTTTACTCTTGCAGGTGGAGCTATCAGCTGGATGTCAAAGCTACAGAACATTGTTGCTTTGTCCACTACTGAAGCAGAATACTTTGCTGCTTCTCATGCTTGCAAAAAGGCGGTTTGGTTGAAAGGTTTGCTTGGTGAGTTTGGTAGGTTACAGGACAACATCAGGTTACTTTGTGATAGTCAAAGTGCAATACATTTGGCTAAGAATCCTGCCTATCATAGTAAATCAAAGCATATTCCAATTAAGTACCATTTTGTAAGACAGGTTATTACTGAAAGGGGAGTCTCTCTTGAAAAGGTGCATACAAAGGAAAATTGTGCAGACATGTTCACGAAACCAGTTTTGTTAGAGAAGCTGCGTTGGTGTTTGGCTTCTCTTGGCTTGCAGAAAAGATAAATAATAAAGAACAGGGCATCAGGCCAATTGTTGTCAAGGTGGAGATTGTTGAGATTTTCTGTTTTGAATAGAATAGGAAAAATCTCAGTAGGTGACAAAAATGTTGCTAGATTAACTCCAGATTGTTGGGGAGGGAGTTAATGCATCCTAAATTTGAGTTGAGAGGATTTATGAGGCTGTTAGATTCTCCTGCTATATAACAGGTCTCCATACGTTTGTTTTAGGGAGTGTGTGAGAATTGTAATCTCCTGTTTGAATTAATAAGATTGCCAATGCCCTGTTGTGTGGACGTAGCCCAGGAGGTTTGGGTGAACCACGGTAAAAACACTGTGTCTTTATGTGCTTGATTAAATCTGCTGTGTGTTAATTGTTTAATGAATTCGGTTGTGTTTATTCCAACATTTTTTTAGATCAATTTATGAGCATTTGAATCTTTAATTTGATAATTTAGATGATGGTTTTTTGAATCTTAAATCTTATAGTTTATAAGATAATTATAAAATTTACATAATACTTTATAATTCTATATAAATTTTATACTTGATAATAAGATAGTTTACATAATGTTTTTTAACATTGCAATTTTAATTAGCTTAATATAATTTTAACATTGCAATTATATTTTAAAATTTATATAATACTTCATAACATGACTCATTAAACTTAATATTAAAAAAAACAATAAGAACTTATAACATCCATCTCTTTTGTTGTTTTGCTTCTCATTTCAGACAACAGTACTGCCCCCCTATACGATTCTTTCGCTACAACAGAGGTGAGAGCAGCAGTTTATAATGAATGAAGGAAAGGAACTGTCAGAACCACAAGATATTCGCTCATATTTATATTTATGCATGTGATGAGGGGTATTCATGGTATTTTAGTTTGATATAAATTGGGTGTTACAGTGCCAGAAACAGCCACCACCATCTTCATACGGCGGAGGGATTGTTGCGAATCCGGAATTCAAGAGTGGACTGGATGGGTGGAGTCCTTTTGGAAGCTGTATGTTGGAAATTCGATCGGACGAGGATGCGGGGAAGGAGTATTTGGTGGCCCATGGAAGACAGAACAGCTATGATTCGCCCTCGCAGCAGCTCAATGTAACGCAAGGAATGATGTATTCGCTTTCAGGTAACATAATTTCAAACCCGGACATTGGCTTACATGGTACAATCAGCCAATGGCTGAACTATTGGAATAACTTTATGATTTTGTCAAAATTATATATTGACGATAATATATTAATTATTATTTATATCATGTAGTAAGATGAAGATAAAGAATTAATTGGATTTTTTTAAGAATAATAAGAAAAAAAGTTAGTTTTATATGTATGGTTAGTAGTTTCTTTTTTCTCTTTTTAATTTTGATTTTGATTGCATCACAATTTTTTTTAAATTTTAATTAATATTAATTTTATTTTGTAAGATGGTGGGTTGGGATGATTTAATGGTTTAGTTAATATTAGATATTTATATGCATTGCCACCTAAGTTGAAGTTGTCTCTAATCTTTCTTGTTTTTTAACTAATTTCTATAAGGTTATAGGTAGACATAACTATGTTTTTATTGAGATAAATCTACTTATATAAAATAAATAGTATAAAATATATATATATATATATTTTTAATTTTGAGGTTACATGTTATAAAAAAAATTTCCAAAATTTTCTATAAATATTGTATTTCCAATTTTTTTAGAGATATTGTATTTCCAAAAGTCACATTCATATAAAATTAAGGAAGTCATGTAAGTGTCAAAAGCATGGGTTTTTTTTTACCCTAATCTAAATTCCATTGATTTACAATTGTTTTCAAACTCGTAACAAATATTCGACCTTTAATTTATCTTTTTTTCTCAAAATTATTATTATAAAAATTGAATTTAATTATTTTAATTTTTTTTTACTTAATATTAATTATCTTTTTATTAATATTAATTGATAATGATGATGATGATGATGGTTAATGTCCATTGAGATCAATCTTTGGTCTATCGGTCCTAAAGAAAAGAGTTATTTAGTTTGATTTAAGATTTTATTCCTATACTAAAAAAGTTTGGAGAGAAGTCCCCCGAGCTCACTATAATTTTGACATCTTAAAAGGCTAGGAAGGTCAGTATTGCAACAAAGGTTATGAAATTGAACTTTAATGTGATTGTAAAATACAATTGTATTGAAAAATATCTTTAAAACATTTTTTATATTGAATTAAAAATGTATACAGTACTTCTTCGCTCATCTATATAATTTTATTTTATTTTTTAAATATAAAATTATATAATTATTATTATTTAATAATAATTTTTGAGATATATATTTTTGACGAAAATAAATATTTTTCATTATTTTTTAATTAAATTTATTATATTTTATTTCAAAATCTATTATATATATTGTGAAATTGTTGTACTTCACTATGGCCTGGGCTCCCGAAAAAATAATTTCATATATATTACTAAATCTATTATATATATTGCGAAATTGTTGTACCTTACCATCGCCTTGGGCCCAGAAAGGATAATTTCTTTTGAAATATATATATAATATTAATTGAAATTAAGAAGTATTATTATCATTTTTATTAATGTGTAGTCTAAAAAGGTTGCGTTTTTAATCAGAATCTGGCAATGATTTTTAGAAAATTTGGCAAAAATTTGCCCAGAATCTTGTTTATAGTTGTTAAGCTTTAGTATTTTGAGTGCCTCAAGGGTTTTTGATAGTGCTGAATCCATTTCCAGCATCAAAAATTGATTCTAAACACTCCAAGCACCTGATTTTATGAGTTTTAGTTGACCAGATTCAAGCGGTTTTCTGCCATCCAAGCTATTTCACAGACTCTGTAGACAACTTCTTTTTATTAAATTTAATTTTTTTATAAATAGTTTTTATTATAATAAATATATATTTAAAATATTTTTGTTCAGAGTATATATTTTTTCTTGAAAGATAACAAACTTAAAAGTTCAGAAAAACAAGAGTATATAAGTATGCTTTTATAAACTATAATTATCACACATTACATTAAAGTAGATCTTTTCTCCCACAAACAAGAATTATCATATTAATATTAACTTAATTATAACCTTAAAAATGATCAGATTACTGTGTAACTTAATTACAACCCTCATTTAACTTAATTATAAGTTTAAAATTATATATATTAACATCTGTACGTTAAGAAAAAAAAGAAGCAACCAGGGTCACCCTATACAACCCAGCAAAAGTGGCTAACCATACAAAATTATAGTTTATTGCAGAATTGTCATTTTACTTTTCAGTTGCACTCTAGACGATCTAACTAGCGAAGTTGGATATTTGATCAGCGTGGCTACAGATCGGCGGAGGAAATACTTCAAGTGCAGTTGTTAAGGCCACTGTAGCTACAAGGAATGGAGGTGTCACGAACTATAAGTGCGCCGGTACTGTAATTGCACGCACTGGTTGCTGTGTAAACAAGGGATTTTACTACACCATTTCCTGGATGGATGAACTTTATACGTGCCATATTCGAATTTTCTGGCATTAACTGTCAGGATAATGGAGAATTATTTATATGCTGCAGAGCCCAGATACGGGAATAGAGATCTGGCTGGATAGCGTATCGCTTCAGCCATTCAGTGTAGACCAGTGGCAATGGCAACAGCAAACCAGTATTGAAAAGGTAACTATTTAATAGGCTAGCCCAGTTGGGCTATTGTGAAGGTATGAATTATTGCTATTTTTATTTTTATTTTTATTTTGTTTTTGGATGACTTCTGGAAATACTATGGAATCCCATAGACATGAGTGAGTTGGAATGCAAATTCTGATAGAATAAGTAAATTCAAACAATTCACTTCACTTGGATCAGATTTTTAAATATTTTTAAAATTTACAATCACATTTGTTCTGTAAATTTAAATAGTTTATATTAATTATATTTATTAATAATTAATATAGTTATGTATCAAATTTAATTTATTCTAAATATAATATTAAATTATTGAGTAGAAAGACTCATTATATAGTCTTGTATGAAAAGATGTATAAGTATGTATGTTAGTGCTTCTAGTTGATATGTGTCTTTTTAAAATAAAAATCAAAATAAATTATGGTTTAAATAGAAAATAATGTGGTTTATAATAAAAAATGAATATGATGTAAACTAATTAGATGTAAAAAAAATGTAAATTTTAATCCTTATATTGTTCAAAATAATCTCAAGAGGAGATTTAAATAAATTATTTGAATATCTATGTTAACTAATTTATGTTAATATCAATTTTTTTATACATATATATAGAATTTTCTTTTGTTAAAATAAAATATTTTAATGGAACAATGGTGCAAAGTGGCACTTGGGGGAGTTCTTGTTAATATTTTAATACTAATTAATGTTGATATATATATTTAAAATATATATAAAAAATAAAAGGCCATTTTAATTTGGGTTGATAAAATGTGTCGATGTATATGTTATTTAAAATATTTTAATGTCAATTATATATATATATATATTATATATAGACATTAAAAAAAAAAATGTATATATCATTTAAAAAACAAGTTTTTCTCTGGTAAAAGGTTTATTTGGTCTTATATAGTTTATAAAGAATTCAAAAATACAATTTAAATAACAAAAAAATACATATTATATTTTGTGCTCTAAAAAATAATTTCACTTGAAGAAATTTGAGTCCTCTCACCTCCTGATAAATATGTACTTAAAGATAAACATATGATAGTTCTTATAAAAACACTCACTCTAGATTTCTTCTTTTCACTTATCTCCTTTCTCTTTCCCCTTTCTTCTCTTTTTTTCTTCCCCTCCCTTTATCTCCTCCCCTTCTCTAGAAGTATAAAACCCTAGAGACTAACCAGAATACTAGTCCTTGAAGTTTTTATACTTATGGGATCATAAATTTGATATGATGCTAGTTAATTTTCATAGCAAACCAGTGTATATGCAACTAACAAATCGATTGCAATTTTACAAACTATGGTCCTGCAAAAAAAACAGAATCGCAAGGGAATTTTTATCATTCATCCTGTCAACAGTACGGGGCAGGGCCTGAAAGAAGCCAAGCTATTCATCAATCAAACGAGGAGAGACTTCCCCATAGGATCCGCCATAGCCAAGACCATATTGGGCAATGATGCTTATCAGGTGGATCTCTTACCCCTAAATCTAGTAAATGATAATGGCTTTGTATTTTTCTTATAATTTCAATTTAATTCATCTTTATCTCAATTGTCGATTTGGAATTGCAGATATCTTTTAATCCAATAAATAAAAATATAATAATTATTTAACCATTTTATTTTTGAAATATTTCCAAAATCTATACACCCATAAATAAAAATATAATAATTATTTAACCATTTTATTTATGAAATATTTCCAAAATTTATACACCCACAAATAAAAATATAATAATTATTTAACCATTTTATTTTTGAAATATTTCCAAAATCTATACACGCTGCAAATTGCTAGGATCTAGCCTTGATGGGGATTTTTTCAATTGTAGAAATGGTTCGTGGAACGTTTCAACGTAGCAACATTCGAGAACGAGCTGAAATGGTACAACACAGAGTCCTAGCAAGGCAGAGAGACTTATACAGACGCTGATGATATGGTGAGCTTTTGCAAAACAAACAACATATCAATGCGTGGTCACAACATATTCTGGGAAGATCCTCAGTATACTCCACAATGGGTGAAGAGCCTCGATGCCCAGCACCTCCAAGAAGCTGTGGAGACTCAGATTCGTTCACTGGTGGGAAGGTACAAGGGCCAATTCATCCAATGGGATTTCAGCAACGAGATGCTTCATTTTTCATTCTTTGAAGAAATGTTATGATGGAAATTTCTGAAAATTTCGAACAAAACAGAGGAAGCAAAGTTCCTCAACTGAACACAAAGAAATGAGAGAAATCTGGACAAAGAAGATATGGAGAAAAGCTCTGTTTTTATTAACCATAAAAATGACAATAAAAATTACAAACTTCTTCAGAACTACAGTTCTGGAATAATAAAAAACTCCATACTCTATTTTTACAAATTTTGTTTCTACACAGATTCGTGCTTTAGCAACAGGAAGACAGTTGCTGAAACTCCACACAGTCTGTTGCTAAAACACACAGACAGTTGCTGAAACTGCCTGTAGAATGCATTGCTGCTCCAAAACACATCGACTCTGTTTTTCCTCTATTTTTCCTGCTCTGCCTTCTTCTCTGTCTTTTTCTATTTCTTAAACTCTCTAACATTAAAAAAGAACTGTTGTTCATTACATTTATAAGTGAAAAACATATTTGACTTATAATATTTAAAAATACAAAATATCTTCTAATCTTATCTGTGTATTGAATGCAAATAAGCGGTGATGCCTTTTGGAACAAATCAAGTCGGCTGTAGCAGGGGAAATAACTTCTGTAAATTAAATGCACAGTGATGTGCAAAATATCAAACATGACTTTCAGGCATCCACCTTGCTGAAATATCTACAACAATCAGATTTTCTGTCCAGCTGTTTTATGTTGCAGTTGGAATTAAATTCCAACACTCCCCCTTAATTTCAACTACTGGGTTTTTCTGCATACCCAAGCATTCTCTGAAATGATCAAATATTTTCTTTCCCAATGGTTTTTTCAAGATGTCAGCCAGCTGATCCTCTGTTCTGCAGTGCTGCAAAACAATCTCACCATTGTTAACCAATTCATGTATGAAGTGAAACTTGGTGTCTATGTGCTTTGTCCTTTTATGAAAAACAGAGTTTTTAGACAATGCTATTGCCGAGCTATTGTCACATTGAATGGTTGTGCCCTGCTCTTTTCCATGACACAAATCTCTGAGAACTCTTCTCAGCCACACTGCTTGGCATGTTGCTGCTGTTGCTGCCACATACTCTGCCTTTGCTGTTGACAAAGCCACAATTGGTTGCTTCTTGGAATCCCATGAAATGGCTCCTGATCCCATATGAAACACATATCCCGATATGCTCTTCCTATCATCAACACTTCCAGCCCAATCACTATCAGTGTAACCTGTCAACATGAAACTTTCAGAAGAGGAGTATAAAATACCAAACCCCTTCGTTCCATTCACATACCTTAGAATCCTCTTGGCTGCCTGCCAATGAGTCTCTTTTGGTCTTTCCATAAATCTGGAGATTAAACTCACAGTGTGCATAATGTCCGGCCTAGTTGCAGTCAAGTACATGAGGCTGCCAACTATGCTCTTGTACAACTTTGGATCAAAATCCTTGCTGCTGTCTTCTTTGGTCAATTTCAACTCCATTACAGTTGGAGTCACAGTTGCCTTGTTGTTCTGCATGTTAAATCTCTTCAACACTGCTTCTACATATTTATCTTGGGAAATGAAAACACCATTTTCACTTTGGTCTACTTCAATTCCAAGAAAATATCTTAAGAAACCCAAGTCAGTCATTTCAAATTTACTTTTCACGACTGCTTTAAAATCAGCAATGAGAGAAGCATCATTGCCAATAAAAATTAAATCATCTACATATAAAACAACAATAAGAATCTTACCGTCATTCTCCTTTATGTAGAGCGTGGGTTCACCATCACACTTCTCAAATCCATTCTCAATCATATAAGCATCTATTCTGTTGTACCATGCTCTTGGAGCTTGCTTGAGCCCATAAAGAGCCTTCTTCAGTGTGCAGACTTTATGCTCTTGGCCTTCAACTTCATAGCCTAGAGGTTGTTCAACATAAACCTCTTCTTTTAACACTCCATTCAGGAATGCAGATTTAACATCCATCTGATAAATCTTCCATTTTTGTTGTGCCGCAATAGACAACACTGTTCTGACTATTTTCATCCTTGCTACTGGTGCAAAGGTTTCATCATAGTCTCTGCCTTGTTGCTGCTTGTAGCCTTTCACAACAATTCTTGCTTTATGCCTGTCGATCTTGCCTTCAGCATTGCTTTTGGTCTTATAGACCCACTTAACTCCAATGGCATCTTTTCCTTCAGGGAGGTCCACTAACTCCCATGTTTTACTCTTCTCAATTGCACCAATTTATTCATTCATTGCTTCAATCCATTTATCTTCATTTACAGCATCTTCAAAATGAATTGGGTCATCAACATGACAATATAAAGCGAATAATGAATTCAGACTGGTATTGTTACTTACCTCTCCTTGTTGATAAATCTCATTCATATTTCTGAATCTTGGTCTTCTTGGTGTGCTTGGAGTTCCATCCAAACTTGAGGGTATTTCTGATCCCTGCGGAGTACTTGGAGAAGCATTTCCTTGACTTCTCAAGGCTGTTCGAATTCCAGCTTGTGGTGTGGTTTGTTGTACATGCTGTGGTGGAGGAGGACCCACAAAGGAAGGATTATTTGTTGTTGTCCCTTCCTCTTCTTCTTCGTGAGACACAATTGTCTTCACATTCACTGTCTTCTCTAAGCTTCCATCCCAAGCTTCATCTTCAATGAACTGCACATCTCTACTTACTATCAATTTCTTGGTGGATGGATTATAGAGTTTGTATGCTTTTGACTTATCACAATAGCAAATAAAGACACACTTCTCCCCCTTACTGTCAAGCTTCTTCCTTAGCTGATCCGGTACATGTGCATATGCTACACAACCGAATACTCTCATGTGAGTGACAGTTTGCTTTTGTCCACTCCATGCTTCTTCTGGTATTTTGTTCATGACAGCTTTAGTTGGGCATCTATTCAAGATGTAAACTGTGCAAGTGATAGCTTCAGCCCAATACTCATGCGGAAAGTGTTTTGACTTCAGCATACTCCTGACCATGTCCAGAATGGTCCTATTCTTCCTTTCTGCAACACCGTTTTGCTGAGGTGTATACCTCGCGGTGAACTGCTTTTGTATGGCATTCTCTCTGCAAAAACGCAGAAAGTCTTTGGAGATGTACTCTCCACCTCTATCTGTTCTGAGCACTTTGATATAATGCCCACACTGCTTTTCAACAAGAGTTTTGAAGTGGCAGAATTTCTCAAACACTTCACTCTTCTTGTTTCAGCACATACACCCATATATTTCTGGTGTAATCATCAATGAAAGTTAAAACATATTTAGTTCCAGCAAATGATGGTATTTGCATTGGTCCACACACATCAGAGTGAAAAATTTCCAAAGGTGCTTTTGCCCTTATACTCTTTCCTACTGGAAATCTTTCTTTGTGTTGTTTGCCCAAGATGCACCCTTCGCAAAGGCTGTCCGGTTTCTCAATCAATGGCAATCCCTTTACCATTCCCTTTCTGTGCAACAGATTCAAGCCTCCGAAATTGAGATGTCCAAATCTCAAGTGCCACAACCAATTCTCATCTTTCGCTTGTTCTTGAAAGACTTCTTGTGTTACAGCTGCAATAGTTCTTCCTTCCTTCAAAATCTACCCTGAGTTTGAGAGGAAACATTCTATTGCTGGTCATCTTCACTTCTGCAATGATCTTCTTACTTGGAGGTATGTCTCTGATTGTACACATATAATCTTTGAAGAACACATTGTAACCTTTGTCAATGAGCTGTCCAATGCTCAAAAGATTACATTTCAGACCCGGTACATAGTATACCTCTGGCACAATCAGCTGTTCTCCATTTCTTGCTCGGATACTGACTCTGCCCTTACCCTTGACAGATATCTTACTATCAGTTCCTGTTGTTACCTCAGATTTCACATTTTCATCCATATTGGCAAACATTGCAATATTTCCAGTCATGTGATTACTACAACCTGAGTCTAAGAACCAAAAATCTTCTTGTTTGTCTTGTGCAACGTTACATGTTAACAGCACAATCTTTGGATTCTTATCTTCTTCATTTGCAAAATTAGCATTCTGCCTACTATTCATGTCATTTTTATTTTTCCTACATTCATTGGCATAGTGCCCATATTTCTTACAATAATGACATTGGACTTGGGATTTGTCATACCTTTGTCCATGAGCTTGTTGTTTGTTTGAACCTTCATCTTGATTCTGATTGCAGCTCCTTCCGCTTGTGCTTGCAGGATTATTTCTGCCTTTGTTTTGGCTTCTTCCACGACCTCTGTTATTTGCTCTACCTCGACCTTTTCCTTGGCCGAAAGACATCTGAGTCTTGAATGCTTGCTCAAAAGAGGAATCTGTTCCTCTACTCAGTCTGTGTTCATGAGACATAAGAGAAGCACTCAGTTCATCTACAGTGAACTGTGAGAGATCTTGTGTTTCTTCTATTGCTACCACAACAGCTTCAAACCTTGAGGGTAAACTTCTCAAGATCTTCTCTACAATCCTTCTTTCTTCAAGAATTTCACCATGAGATCTTATCTGGGTTATCAACCCAATAACCTGAGTGAAGAATGAATCTAATGTATCAGATTCCTTCATGCTGAGTGTTTCAAAGTTTGTCCTCAACATCTGCAACTTTGCAGTCTTCACCTTCTCCATGCCTTGATAGGCAGTTTTGAGAATATCTCATGCCTCTTTGGATTTTGTTGTTGCCGCAATCCGTGGAAAAACACTTTCATGTACTGATTGGAAGAGAAAAAAGAGGCCTTTAGAATCCTTCTTCCTGTCACTCTTCAACTGGTCTCTTTCTGCTGCTGTCAAAGCAGCCAACGCTGCTGCATCTACAGGTTCAGCATAGCCAGTTTCAACCAGCTCCCATATTCCTTGAGAAGCAAACAATGCTTTCATAGTTATGGACCAATACTGTGATTTTTCCCATTACACTGTGGCAGTTGGGAATTTGTCAAACCAGTTCCAGCATCTGCCATCTTAACTTGTATAGGTAAAGAAAAGATACTGACTGTATAATAAAACAAGCAAGAACTTTCTCTGCTGGACAAATCTGCTCAATAAGCTTCTTACAGCTCCTGCAGTGGAAAAACAAACTCTGTTTTTGTCTCACTGAGTGCCTAGACCTGCTCTGATACCATGATGGAAATTTCTGGAAATTTCGAACAAAACAGAGGAAACAAAGTTCCTCAACTCAACACAAAGAAATGAGAGAAATCTGGACAAAGAAGATTTATTAACCATAAAAATGACAATAAAAATTACAAACTTCTTCAGAACTACAGTTCTGGAATAATAAAAAACTCCATACTCTGTTTTTACAAATTCTGTTTCTACACAGATTCGTGTTTCAGCAACAGGCAGACAGTTGCTGAAACTCCACACAATCTGTTGCTGAAACACACAGACATTTGCTGAAACTGCCTGTAGAATGCATTGCTGCTCCAAAACACAGCGACTCTGTTTTTCCTCTATTTTTCCTGCTCTGCCTTCTTCGTTGTCTTTTTCTATTTCTTAAACTCTCTAACATTAAAAAAGAACTGTTGTTCATTACATTTATAAGTGAAAAACATATTTGACTTATAATATTTAAAAATACAAAATATCTTCTAATCTTATCTGCGTACTGAATGCAGATAAGCGGTGATGCCTTTTGGAACAAATCAAGTCGGCTGTAGCAGGGGCAATAAATTCTGTAAATTAAATGCACAGTGATGTGCAAAATATCAAACACGACTTTCAGGCATCCACCTTGCTAAAATATCTACAGCAATCAGATTTTCTGTCCAGCTGTTTTATGTTGCAATTGGAATTAAATTCCAACATGTTAGGACCCAATGTCTCCTCTAATTTCTTCCAACTCGCTCAGCAATTGGATCCATCCACTCCAATGTTCATGAAAGACTATAATACAATAGAGGCCTGCAACAACTTGAAGGCCATACCTGATGCATATCTTAAGAAACTTAGTGACTTAAACCAGCCATTGCTCATGGAAGGAATAGGGCTGGAATCCCATTTTTCAAAGCCCAATATACCATTCATGCGCTCTGTATTGGACAAGCTGGGTATCTGGCTTACACAAGTCGATATTACAAATCAAGGGAACCAAACCAAACAGGTAAGTTGTTGTTTGGTTGATTTGTCGATTTTGATTGTAGATTTCAAGAATATGGGTGATTAAGATGGATAGTAGTTAGGTTAATTGCTTTACTTCATAGTTTTTTGGTTTCAACATGGTTTTTTGGTTTTAGCACGTTATTGCTCAGTTAATTGTGAATTTTTGAAGATTGTCAAGAAAAATTAAACAATTGATTTATCTCTTTATATTCTAATCGTGAGACCCCAAAATATTCTCAAATCTACCATCAATATAAATTAAGCACTTTGAACCAAATAAACCCTAACTTTCTTTATTCCTAACCCTTTTTTGGTTTCATTCCCATATAAGTCAGATTTCTAATTTCTATAATTTTGTATAGATTAAAACTAAAAACCACCATGAACTGATGAAGTTTAATGTAATAGGGAGAGTACTTGGACCAGGTATTGCGCGAAGCATTTTCTCACCCTGCTGTGAATGGTATTGTTAAGTGGTCTGCATTGCATCCCTATGGATGTTACAGGATGTGTCTCACAGACAATAATTTCAAAAACCTTCCAACAGGAGATGTGGTGGACAAATTGATGGCAGAATGGAGTACCATGGGTATCAACGGGTTCACTGATGAGAGCGGGACCTTCAACTTCTCAGGATATTTTGGAGAGTATACCGTTACTGTAACGCATCCCAGCATTCCTAGTACTACCACTTCTTTCAAGGTCTCCAAGGATGTAGCTGCTACAGACCAACCACAACACATTGAGCTTTTTGTTTAACTATTTTAGTGAATCTCAAGTCCAGATGAGTGTTTTCCTAATTTCTCCTAAGCTAAAATCTGACTGTCCGCCATGGCTTGCAAGTTTTTTTAATAACTGTTACTTAAAATCTGACCGCCTCGTCAGCCCATTGCCTGTAGTTATTTAATAACGGTTGTAAATATGTTTTCCTTATATATTAATGAATACTTTATGATCCCCCGTCATGAGGCAATATCAACCATGCACAAGATATTTTGAATAGCTTCCATTTTTTATCCTCGCTAACTTCTTAAAGAAGAAAACGAAAATGATATAGTGCTGGCTTAAAATAATGCAGAGAACTGTGCCATCTAAAATTTGATACCTCTGTTTTTTAACTCAAATTCCGGGCTTTAGAATCATTTTAACCTCTAAAATGTTAAATGAAATTTCAATACGATACATCAGTTTAGTTTTATTTTATTTTCTCATAACGACTTTAACCACACTTAATTTCTCACATACATGTACGGTGTGTATAGATTTAATGAAATTGAAGTACGAGGCACATCAGTTTTATTTGATTTTATTTTCTCATAACCATTTTAACAACACTTAATTTCTCACATATATGGTCACCGGCGTGTATAGTATTTATTGAACTAAATTGATATTCATTAAATCATATGTATTCAGCACAACTATATTAATATTAATATCATATTAATATAGTTGATATAACTAAAATTTTTATTTATATTTAATATTAATAAATATAACCAAAAAAACTATTACAACAAATATTTATAAAAATATTCAATTTATTAATACATTTAAAAAATGAAAAATCTCACTATATTATATTACTAAAAGAGTTACACACATATCATGTATCGGGATAAATTTCCTCACCATTTAATAATAATAATAATAAAAACTTACTTTATATCTCTATACATTCCTCACCATTTAATAATAATAATAATAAAAACTTACTTTATATCTCTATACTAAATGTAGATTTCAACATTTAGGTAACATATCTAGATATCTTCACATGGAAATGGAAGGAGTTAGAAAACTTTATACAAATACCCGGTAACTATCTAAATTACTACAGTAACTTTAGTAGAGGAGTAGTAATGTTGCATAACCATTAACAATCATTCTTGTGGTCTATTAACATAAACTATACGATGTAACCTCACATCATGAAACCACATACTTGACATTATGAACATCCCAACAAGCAAGGAATCATCATCATCAATCTGCACAATAATCAATCACATCATTAAACACTATGAGGGTGTTCACCCCTCACTCAATGGCTTGTAAGGGAGATCATCCCTTAAACATTGTTATAATTCTTAAAAAGAAATATACAAATATCTAGCTTAAATCCATTACAATAATTATGATAGAATTTACCCACTAATCTTCATATCTTCATATCTTGGTGGCATGGACGTGCCTACATTGGACCATTGTAAAATGGATCATCCTACAACTCGCACTCATCTGCATGAACCATTAATCATTTACCTGCCACCATGTTAAGCATAATATTTCCTTTGTACAAGTCACCATCATTTCCTGCTAATGTTGTCTTCAACATACATTGATGTCAAGATTCATAAAGTATTAATCAACCCATTCATAAATCTATACTAGAGATGCTTCTCCATATACTCATGTACATTCATGACGTGCAAGTAAAATATCTTGAGATGCTTCCTTTAAAAACACTGCATATGCGCTAGTTATAAGAAATCACATTAACTAATATTTACCTTGCATAAGCACACATTCTTGCATAATTTTGTATAGATTAAAACTGAAAACCACCATGAACTGATGAAGTTTAATGTAACAAATGTAACAGGGAAAGTACTTGGACCAGGTATTGCGCGAAGCATTTTCTCACCCCGCTGTGAATGGTATCGTTATGTGGTCTGCATTGCATCCCTATGGATGTTACAGGGTGTGTCTCATAGACAATAATTTCAACAACCTTCCAACAGGAAATGTGGTGGACAAATTGATGGAAGAATGGAGTACCATGGGTATCAGTGGGTTCACTGATGAGAGCGGGACCTTCAACTTCTCTGGATTTTTCGGGGAGTATACGGTCACTGTAACGCATCCCAGCATTCCTAGTACTACCACTTCTTTCAAGGCCTCCAAGGATGTAGCTGCTGGAGACCAACCACAACACATTGAGCTTTTTGTTTAACTATTTTAGTGAATCTCAAGTCCAGACCAGTGTTTTCCTAATTTCTCCTAAGCTAAAATCTGACTGTCCGCCATGGCTGGCAGGTTTTTTTAATGGCTGTTACTTAAAATATGACCGCCTCGTCGGCCCATTTCCGGTAGTTATTTAATAACTGTTGTAAATATGTTTTCCTTGTATATTAATGAATATTTTATGATCCCTCGTCATGAGGCAATATCAACCATGCACAAGATATTTTGAACAGCTTCCATTTTTTATCCTCGCTAACTTCTTAAAGAAGAAAACGAAATAATATAGTGCTGGCTTAAAATAATGCAGAGAACTGTGCCATCTAAAATTTGATACCTCTGTTTTTTAACTCAAATTCCGGGCTTTAGAATCATTTTAACCTCTGAAATGTTAAATGAAATTTAAATACGAGATACATCAGTTAAGTTTTATTTTATTTTCTCATAACGACTTTAACCACACTTAATTTCTCACATACATGTACGGTATAGATTTACTGAACTAAATTGATATTTATTAAACTATATGTATTTAACACAACTAAAATGTAAAATGAAATTGAAGTACGAGGCACATCACTGTTATTTGATTTTGTTTTCTCATAACCATTTTAACAACACTTAATTTCTCACATATATGGTCACTGGTGTGTATAGTATTTATTGAATTGAATTGATATTCATTAAATCATATGTATTCAGCACAGCTATATTAATATTAATATCATATTAATATAGTTGATATAACTAAAAATTTCATTTATTTAATATTAATAAATATAACCAAAAAACTATTACAACAAATATTTATAAAAATATTCAATTTATTAATACATTTAAAAAATGAAAAATCTCACTATATTATATTACTAAAAGAGTTACACATACCATGTATCGGGATAAATTTCCTCACCATTTAATAATAATAATAAAAACCTTCTTTATGTCTCTATACTCAATGTAGACTTCAACATTTAGCTAACATATCTAGATATCTTCACATGGAAATGGAAGGATTTAGAAAATTTTTATAAAAATTACCCACTCGGTAACTATCTAAATTACTACAGTAACTTTAGTAGAGGAGTAGTAATGTTGCATAACCATTAACAAACATTCTTATGGTCTATTAACATAAACTATATGATGTAACCTTACATCATGAAACCACATATTTGACATTATGAACATCCCAACAAGCAAGGAATCATCATCATCAATCTGAACAATAATCAATCACATCATTAAACACTGTGAGGGTGTCCACCCCTCACTCAATGGCTTGTAAGGGAGATCATCCGTTAACTATTGTTATAATTCTTACAAAGAAATATACAAATATCTAGCTTAAATCCATTATAATAATTATGATAGAATTTACCCATTAATCTTCATATCTTCATATCTTGGTGGCATGGATGTACCTACATTGGACCATTGTAAAATGGATCATCCCACAACTCACACTTAGCTGCATGAGCCATTAATGATTTACCTGCCACCATGTTAAGCATAATATTTTCTTTGTACAAGTCACCATCATTTCCTGCTAACGTTGTCTTCAACATACATTGATGTCAAGATTCATAAAGTATTAATCAACCCATTCATAAATCTATACTAGAGATGCTTCTCCATATACTCATGTACATTCATGACATGCAAGTAAAATATCTTGACATGCTTCCTTTAACAACAATGCATATGTGCTAGTTATAAGAAATCACATTAACTAATATTTCCCTCGCATAAGCACACATTCCTGCAAGACAATGTTAGTTATAAGAAATCACATTAACTAATATTCCCCCCACATAAGCACACATTCCTGCAAGACAATAGCTACATCTACCAAGAATTTCTTTAAAAGAAACTGATACATCAGTTACGATCTTTGTGCATGTTATTTACATAAATTTAATCAAAATAACTAACCCTTAAGCTATTACTTTTGGTGCATGTAAAGAATGCTAACACAACAAATGTTGTTCCTATGCATGCCAATGTATATAGTTTCCAAAAGAGTCACAAAGGAATACTTAACACATGAGAGTATCCAAACACATGTTTACCGTAAAGCATACAAATACATGTCTTCTATTTCAAATATTATACTACATTACCCATATATATATTCCAAGGAAACCAAGACATTAATATGGGTTTATGCATGTAATCCATCTTCTTTTCCAAAGAATATTTCCCAATGTAGGTTGACTAAACATGCTAGCATTTCCCACATACAAATGTATATGCTTTCCAATGAAAGATAATACAAATGTTGCATGCATATACATGATCTTCAATACAAGGAAAAGACTCTCTAGCAGATGTTTTTGAGGAACCCCTTATAAAAATACCCCATATATCAGTTTGTAGCAGAGGTTACTAGAGGAGGTTGGCGGGTGGAGGTTTTTTGCAGATGTTTTTCTTCTAGTGTGCTTATCATCCTAAACCGCATCAATGCGTTCACCTAGAGAAAACACTAGTGCGCACAAAACATTTGCACACCGGGACACCATGTGCTCTGTACAAACTTACCTTGTGCGTCTTATTACGGTAGCGCACCAGTGCTTTACAAAGCTTCCGCACCAGTGCGTTCTAAAAAGCCACGCCAAAAGAAACTACCCGGTGTGGTCTTGCGAAACTGCATCGGTGTGCCTATAAAAACCCATGCACCGGAATAGGGTTAAATAAATAAAAAAATTACAGCCAAAAATCCTCATTTTTCTCTTTTCAGTGCTCCAGAGCTCTTAAGCACCGGTGCAAATTTTACTTGTGTGAGTCATCCTGCCATCAGTGCTCCCATTGCATGCACTGTTGTTGTCCATTTTCCACCATCTACATTTTGAATTTTGCAAATCGGTGGGAAAATTTAGTTTTGCAAATTCTACAGCTAATATGCCTCCTCGACGGCCAGATGTACATGTATTTTCATTTTTTTTCCGTAATTAATCCTTTTAGTGGATTAGTTTTGTAAATTAGCTTAAAATTCACTGTTTAAAAAAAAAAATTGCCACGCGATGCGCTCGAGCCATTTGGATCGCACCGGTTCGCAGTGATCCCTGTAAATTTATTGGTCGCACTATAACTGGTGCTAACGATATCCGCACGGGTTCTAGGGAAGTACCGAAAGGCGTACCATGATTTTTTAAAATTTTAAAAAAGTGTGGTGCGTTCAGTTATCGAGCCGCACAATTGACCCTGTGGAATAGTGGGAATGTTGTGCGTTGACGTAAATATCTGCCTTGGGACAGGTAATTTTGTCAGTGCACCACATTCTGGAATTTTGACATGGTCAATGGTGCGGCCTGGTAATAGACCGCACCATTGACTATGTACATATGTCAGAAGGGTGGTGCGTTGACCAAACTTTATGCCCTGGGGCGTATAGTTTGGTTAGCACATCGCCCTCCTGCAATTGTACCATAGTCAATGGTGTGGTATGTTATACCACCGCATTTTTGAATTTGGTACAATTCCAGGAGGGCGATGTGCTTAAAATTTGCAAGTGCATCACCTCTGGTGCGCTGAAAAATTCCTGGTGCACCGCCTTCGATGCGCAACAAAAAAAGACGCATTGTTACCGATGCATGCCTGTTTTTTGTGGTGCACCGACTGTTTGTTTGTTTTTTTTTTTTTTTAAATATCTATGTATATTCATAAATACATGTCTCATTTAATAAAAAAAATTGTATTTAATATGTCAATCATTCAGCGACGTGAAAGGAGAGAAGAGAGGGAGCAACAACAACAATAGGCGGACCACTATAACATGGTTTACCTGTGGGATGCACGAGAGAGGGAGAGAGATACATACCCTCGCCCTATTACAATAGCAACCCAGGGGCTCCTAAGGCAGGTAGGCCTCCTCAAGTTCTATGAGGAGGCTACTTCCCTAAAGGTCTATGGTGTGTTTTTGCGACATCTTATCCGCAGGTGGAATGCCCATTTACAGGCTTTCCAGGTTGGACATCTATTTCATTACTGGGCTATCGAGGAGAGTGGTGGATTTTCCCTCGTTCCTAGAGGTTCTAGTTGGCTATGTGGTAGGGAGTCAGTTGATGTACTCCTAGAGATACATTAGCGCAAATATACTCTCTCCTTCTGATTTGCAGGTCTCCAGAGGTCAATTACGTAAAGTTGCAATTGGTAGTGAGGAGGTGAGGTGCCTCTAACTTCTGATTTCGACCATTTCACACAACATCAGTGATGAGAAACGCATTAGTCTTCCATTAGTCTTTGGAGGTCAAGAAAGGAGGTTGTACAGAGAAACTCGATTTGTTAAGATGGTAACTAAGGCTGACTGCTCAGATAATTCCCCAATTTATAACAAAGAGGGAGACTTTTCATGTTTTATGCTAGAAGAAAACCAAAGTTACGCTCATGAGCCCCTTTTTGGTCAAATTCAGGCTGAGCAGCCTAAAAAAGATCAGGAATCAGAGATTTGGACTTTGCATTTTGATGGAGCTAATTCAAGGGAAGGCAATGGAGCTGGGGTCTTGTTGATTTCTCCCATAGGGAAATGGGTGCCGCTGTCTTTTAAATTGGAATATGAGGCTACAAACAATGTAGCTGAGTATGAGGCATTATTACTGGGATTACAGACAGCTAGAAACATGGGCATCCGATGTATAAAAGTGTTTGGAGACTCTGAGCTGGTAGTGAGGCAGATTAAAAATGAATGTTAGACTAAGCATCCTCAGCTCAGAGCATATAGAAACGAAGTATGGGACATGATAGAAAACGTCTTCTCAGCTTTTAATATACAGTTCATGCCCCAGGAGCAAAACAGAATAGCAGATTCTCTTGCTGTAGCTGCCAGTACCTTCCGTCCTCCTTAGAATCCGCTTCTAAGATATGAAGTAGAGGTACGGTACAGACCATCCATTCGAGATAATATAAAGCATTGGCAGGTATTCGAAGATGATGAACAAATGAAAAGATTTATGGAGACTGTGGGAGAATTCTCCAATATGGAGATTGATGATAATGAAGAGGAAGAAGCTGAAAATATTGCTGAAAACAAATGGGAAGAAAGAATAGCAGGTAATAAAGTGCTGCAGCTAAAAGGTAATGTTATACCTAGAGGATTGGTACCTCTAGAAAGGTTATTCAATAAAGACGATATTCCAATGCAGCCAAATAAAGTAGTAGAAGAAGATCAAGTAGGAAATTTGAATCTGGGTACTTCCACTGACCCCAAAATTGTTAAATTATCCAAAAGAGTCCCAGAAGGATACAAAGAAAAGTATTTGAAGTTGTTTCAATCTTACAAAGATGTATTCGCTTGGTCCTATGAGGACCTAAAAACTTTTGATGTAAATATTATACAGCATAAGATTCCACTGAGGGAAGATGCAAAGCCATACAAGCAGAAGCTCAGACAAATAAATCCTTTGCTTCTTCCTTCCATTGAAAAAGAAATTAAAAAATTGTTGAAGGCCAAAATAATTGTGCCATTAAGGTACTCAGAATGGATAGAAAATCTTGTTCCTGTTCGGAAGAAAAATGGAGAAATAAGGCTATGTGTAGATTTCAGAAATCTGAATAGGGCATCTCTCAAAGATAACTATCCACTGCCTAAGATGGATCACATCCTACAGAAAGTAGTGGGAGCATCCAGAATGTCAATGATGGATGGATTTTTGGGCTACAATCAAGTAGCTGTGTTCCCAGAAGACCAGAAGAAGACTGCATTCACTACACCATGGGGAACCTTTATGTATGCCAGGATGCCATTTGGATTAATTAACGCAGGGGCTACTTTCCAGAGGGCAATGGACATAGCCTTTGTCGGAGAACAGGACAAGTTCTTGGTGGTGTATCTTGATGATATCATAGTGTTCTCAAAGAATGATGATGAGCATATTGAGCATTTAAGAAGAACTTTTGAAAAATGCAGAAGGTATGGCCTTTCTCTTAACCCTCAAAAATCTTTGTTTGCATTAGATGAGGGAAAACTCTTAGGGCATATCGTGACTAAAGATGGTGTGAAAATTGATCCTAAGAGAGTTGAAGTGATAAACAGCATCCCTTTGCCAAGAAATAGGAAAGAAGTATAGGTATTTTTGGGCCGAATTAATTTCTTGAGAAGATTTATCCCTAACTATGCAGAGATAGTTAGGCACATAACCAATATGTTGAAAAAGGAAAATGAAGTAAAATGGTCCCAGGATTCAAGAGATGCATTCGCAAGGATAAAACGGGCATTTGTTGAAGCTCATGTGCTAGCAGGGCCAGATTACAAAAAACCATTTATGATTTTCTCATTTGCTTCACCTCATACCATTGCTGGAGTGTTATTGCAGAAAAATGAAGAGGGATACGAACAGCCCATAGCTTTCTTCAGTCAAGTGCTTTATGATGCTGAATTGAAATACAATATACTGGAGAAGCAGGCATATGCCCTAGTAAATTCCCTTAAAGCTTTCAGAGTTTATATTTTGCAATCTCACATCACAGCCTACGTCCCTACAGCAGCAGTCAAAGACATTCTGGTTCAAGGAGACAGGGAAGGTAGAAGGGGAAGATGGATTGCAAAAATCCAAGAGTATGATTTGGATATAAAGCCTACTAAATTGGTGAAAGGACAGGGACTTGCCAAGATGTTATCTGAATCAAATCATCAAGCTTTGGGCATTAATCTGTCTGTGATAGCAAATGAAGAATCAGAAAAAGAAGAAGAGCAGCATGGACTAGAGATGGCTACTCAAAAGATACATGTGAAATATCTAACTAGTCCTTGGTATAAAGAAATAGTTGAATATTTGTTAACACTTAGCTATCCTCCAGGATGCGACAAGGTGAAATACAGAGCTGTAAGGATGAAATCTCAGAAATATGCAATTGCCAATGGGCAGCTCTATTCGAGAGACCCTCTAGGCATATTACTTTTATGCCTCACAGAAAATGAAGTGCAAAATGTAATGACAGAATTTCATGAGGGGATATGTGGAGGACATTACAGCTGGAGGGCTACAACTCATAAAATCTTGAAGGCTGGTTTTTACTGGCCAAAATTGTATTCAGATACTTTTGCTTGGGTCAGATCGTGTGACAAATGCCAAAGATTTGCAGAAAGGCAGAAATTAGCAGCATTGCCCTTGATCCCTATTCATGTAAATGAACCATTTCAGAAATGGGGATTGGATTTTATAGGTGAGATACATCCCCCATCAAGTGGCCAACATAAATGGATATTGACAGCCACAGACTATTTCACGAAATGGGTGGAAGCCATACCTACCAGAAATGCTACAGATGCTGTAATAATGAATTTTATAGAAGATAATATTATATCTAGGTTTGGCTGTCCAACAAGAATTGTAACTGACAATGCACAGGCTTTCAAGTCCGCCAGGTTCGTGAAATTCTGCCAAAGATACAACATCATCCTCACTCATTCTACAGCATATTATCCACAGGGAAATGGTCTAGCAGAGTCATCCAATAAAACCCTGGTGAGAGCCCTGAAGAAGACAATAGCTGAAAATCAGAAAAACTGGGACTCTCAATTAAAGTTTGCTCTATGGGAAAATAGGATAACCAGCAAAAGAGCAACAGGAAAGTCACCCTATGAGCTGGTGTATGGACGGGCTGCAGTGTTGCCTTTGCAATTGGCATTGCCAGTGGCACGTTTTATGCAGGAGAACCAGGAAGAACCAGATGACATGATCCGAAGAATTGATCAGCTGGTAGAATTGGAGGAAACAAGGAACCAGGTAGATCAGAGATTGATAGAATACCAGGAAAAAATGAAGAATTTCTTTGATCAGCACGCGAAGGATAGGAATTTTCAAGTTGGAGACCTGGTTCTTAGATGGGATGTTCGCAGAGCAGAAAAGGGCAAACATGCTAAATTTGATCCATTGTGGTTCGGGCCATTCAAAATAGTGAAGCTGGGAAGAAACAACACCTTTACTTTAGAAAATCTACAGGGTGATTTGTTGGATGCACCCGTGAATGGCCAGTTCCTCAAGCCTTATTTTCAATTCTGACTCGGGCTGGGGATGCCTGATTGTATATACTGTATATAGTTTGTTTTGGCTTTTATTTTTATAAAGGAAAAGAATGCTGATAATTACCTGAAGTAAGAAGTGCAGGGGAATTGAAAAATAAGATGAAATATTTAATGGTCTGCGTGTTCTCGACATGCCCGAGGACGAACATGTCGTCCCCAGATGGAGCCGATGTTGTACATATTCTCCTCTGCCTGTGAATTTTTCCCCGCTGTCTCATTCAAATCCATTTTTAACCTCTGCCGTGGTCTAAAATCTCATGACTCCTGCTAGATATTACTACCTCCACCCGAAAATCTGCCTTACAATAGTTCAAAACCCAAATTTAAATAATCGGGCCGAGTCCCTAAAGAGTTTGACGCCCTCCCGCTTCGGCTTCCATATGATCCGAGTCTGAAAACCATAATTCAAAGCAAGAAGGGGCCTATTGTCTTAACGATCGGACGCAATGCTGGCCGTTCGATCTGGCTCAAATCAATGGTGTGGCAATCAACTTATATGAAGGGCCCGCGTGCATCAGATCGTCGGTATTTCATGGCCCACCATTTTATTGTCCCCCGATGCAAGCGCAGCCGTTGATCTTGTTCTGAGATCGAACGGTCCTGGGTCAATCGCAGTCCTGCCCTCAATCGCAATCGGAACTTAAAGAATGTACCACCCCCGGTCTCCCCGCTTCACTTTCCAATTGCGATTTCCGATTTGGGTCCCACCTCCTGCGGTCGTGTCATCATAATTCACAAGTGTACGCCGTGTTCCTCCTCCACCATTCATATGTTTTGGTGACGTGTCTTGAACCTTTGTCCTGTTCGTTCATTATCGCTCCATTGTATTCTGCATTGTCACCCTCTTTTTCTCCATTATTTTCATGCATTTCCTGTCACCTTGCATCGTCTCGACATTTCGCCTAGTCCGTATCACCGATTCCATGGCCACTGTCGTATCCACACTCCCTGTCACTGAATCAATTTCCTCTAATGTTTTGCGGGTTTTGCAGGTTTTAAAATGACTTAGTAGGCGCTTTAACTTGCCGCCTCCGTTGCAAAGATCAGGAGCATACCAAAGGACATATTCTGCTGGCGAAAATAAAAGAAGAAGCCGAGGGTAGGTGGGAGAGGTGACCGCCATTAATGAAGACATAGATATGGACTCTCGGAACCCTCCAGATAAATTCGCCCCGCATTAAAGATCCAGGATTCAAATCCAAAGCCAAGGGCCGAGAGTACAGTACAGAAATGCAGATTATTTCAAATCTCTTACGGTAGCGGATTTTCCCTCAGCCGCAGGCAATATATTGTATATATTTTATTATTTCTATCTTGTACATAAGGAGATTTTATCTCCCATCATTTATTTCATGGACAAGTTGTCTAGTACAATCATTTACAGTTAGTCATTCATAGAGCAGGCGCGAATGCTTTCCGCCAGATTTTTCAAATTGAGTCATTAATTGTGTTTCAGCTACTGCCTCTTCTAGAATTCTCCATCACTCCTATAAAGATCAAAAAAGAAGACATTGTAAGGGTTCCAGATTTCTGTCAGCAGACTGTGCAGCGAGAAGGCTTCTGTATACATTTTGTAACATTTCTGTATGAAGTTTCAGAGCCCGTAGGGTCTCAGTGAGGAGGGGTTATAACTGTATTGAGGATTATGATCTATGGTATCTCACAGTATGTAATTTCTCTTATGTGTTAATACATTATCTCATTTCATGCTATTTGTCTTCTTGTATCATGTTCTAGAATGCGAGTGGCTCACTAGTTTGCAGTAAGGATTCATCTTAAGTGGTGCCCTTTCTGGGATTAGTCAAGCGCTTTAAATAGGCCTAGTCATGATATACTGTTCCACGTTCACTCTTTCCATACTTTCTACTATATTAGTTGCTTGAGGAGGGTGCTTTTAAAACGCCATTGTCATATAAGGATTCGTAGATTGGTGCGCCCTTATATGGTTCTGTTGTGTATCTGGGTATCAGTCTCATACCAACTAATATCTTCTTATGTTTCCTCACTGCACTCACTTCCTGATATCTGATTTCTGTGATATATTATTTGAATCGGCCCTCTTTACAGTAAGCGGTCTCTTAACTGTCTGATGCTTTCGTGCTGAAGTTTTACATAATGTTCCTACATTATTCTTGTCTTTGTACTAGCTTCTGAGAGAGATTGGTCCCATTCAAAACTAATTTCCTTGTTTTAAACAAGAGATAGTAAGTGAGTTCTTGGACTGACAACCCAATTATAAAGGACTCCTTGCTATATTAAGATGTCCTAGGCACTGGTCTATGGCAACTCTAGGCTGTCTCTAGGAGGGTGACAAAATCATCCACAACATCTTTATGGCGCCGTTGCCGGGGAACGAATTCAAGAATATCTGTTTCCCTGGGTTCGACATCCTATATTCACTCTCTAATCAGGTGAGCACAGAGAGGTGAAGAGTTGCAGATTTCTCACCTTGGCGACTCCACTGGTCTTTATTTGATAAATTTTATTGGAAGTCCTGGCTTCCCGGAAGCCCCATTTGAGGTCGGATACCTCACAACCGAAAACACCCGTATCTGACCCGCAGAAGATCATTCATAAAAGAGGTTGGAAAGAGAAGAATTCAGTTCGTTCCGAAAACTCTGAATATTCCGTTGAAGATCATCCGCCCTCTTCTTCTCAAGAAGTTAGAACAGAAAAACCCGAGTTTTACTCAGAAACTCCACGAAGAGGAAATACCTGGATTGAAGGAGGATCTCATCCTGCTTTCGAGGCTGAGGAAATTAAAGAGGTCACAGAAGTAGCTGCCGTTAACCGTGAGTTATTCCCATCTACACCTCAGGCTTCTGTGCAATATATTCCCATTGTTATTCATACTCCGCTTCCTCCTACTCCTCTCCCTTCATCTATACCTCAAATTGTTGTGCAACCCCCGCCTCCCCCAATGGCCAATGTCCCTGCATTTCTTTTGAACAAATACGCTCCTCTGGCCTTACCCCAAGTGCTCAATGATATGCCACAAGATTACTTGAAGATTTTGCCAAGATTTAATGATGGGAATGAAGTTGATGCTCAGAAGCACCTCGAGACCTTCTGCTCTTTTGCAGAAAACTTAAATGTTGAACATCTGGATGTGGTCCTGAGGTTATTCGTGCAATCCTTGGAAGGTGAAGCCCAAAAATGGTTCAAGACATTGGCAAACCATTCAATCACCACCTGGGACCAGATGGAGAATGCTTTTCTCAGGAAGTGGGGAGAAAAGAAAGACCAAGGGCAGTGCCTCGTTGAATTAAATACGCTAAAGAAGAAACACAACGAGGGAGTGGCAAAATTTATCAAAAGGTTTAATAAATTATATCTGAACCTTCCTGCCGATATGAAACCTCAACAAGCTACTGCCAAAGTTGTTTTCATAGCAGCTTTTGATTCTGATTTCGGTTTCTCTCTGCGGGAAAGAATGTCTGTCACCCTGGATGATGCTCAGACAGATGCTCTAGAGTTGGAGGCAAATTTTGCTCCCACTGGGAAGTTAAAAGGAAAAATTGAACAGGAAACTAGAAGAAAAGGCAAAGAAGAGGTTTCTACCTCTAATCAAGAAAAGGATTCAGATAAAATGGATGAGATAAGCAAGATTATAAAGAATATGGTCAAACTAGAACTGGAAGCTAAGAACACAGCTCCCAAGAACTATTATAATGCTCCAAACAGAGGATATAATCCTCAGTACAGAAATCCTCCGTTGCAGATATTTCCAAAGGAAGCGAAAGAACAGCAAGATCAGGTGCCTCATCCCTTGTACCTTGAAGGACCAGCAGATGACCCCACTGGAGATACAGCTTACGGATTAGAAGATTCAAATCTAGCTTTTTCAAATAATGATGATATGGAGTGCCCCCTGCAAGAAGAAGATGAAGAAGCAGAGATTGACCATTACTGCAAGCAATTTGCTGATTTCATGGAAGCTCAATTCAACGTCAAATACGACCTCAGATCCTTAAGGAAGAGGACCAGAATTCCGGAGCAGGAAGAAGAACCACCTCAGAAAGAAGCATTCGCTCAGAAGGAACCAGCAACAAAGAAGAATGCGAAAAAAGGTAAGAATTTTCTAAATACCCCCTTGTAGTCTAATGATCAGATTCCCTCCTCTTCTAAAATAGTTGGTCCTCCTAATGTTGAGCCAGTATCAAAAGAAATTAAATCTTCAGTTGAGAATAAGGAGTCAAAAGAAGTAGTTATGGAAAAGCCCCCATCTACTTTCAATTTACAAAAAGAACTTGAGAAGATTAAAATTCCTGTACCATTGACTGAATTATTAAAACAGCCTGTATATCAGTCTCAAGTTACTTCTTTTATACTTCCTCCCGAAATACCAATTGTGCCTGATAGTTTAAATCTTCAAGAAGAAAGACCCATGGTAGTCTTTGGCCCACATGTCGAGGAGATAGATCCTTCCACTCCTCCCTTTTATGTGTCTCTAGTCATTCATGACCTGTTGTTACATAATTGTATGTTAGATTCTGGGGCTTCCCATAATCTTATGCCTTTGTCTGTCATGGAGCAACTAGGACTGCAAATTACAAGACCATACAAAGATTTATATTCATTTGATTCTAAAAGAGTAAAATGCTTGGGAATGATTAAAGATTTAGTGGTCAATTTGGCTCAAATCCCAGCAAAAAGTGTGGTCATGGACATTGTGGTTGCTGATATCCCAGCCCGCTTTGGCATGCTGTTGTCAAGGTCCTGGGGTACCAAGATTGGGGGGTCAATCAAATTGGATCTAACATATGCTACTGTCCCAGTCTTCGGAGGTCAAGAAAGGAGGTTATACAGGGAGACCAGATTTGTCAAGACGGTAACCAGGGCTGACTGCTCAGATAATGCCCCAATTTATAACAAAGAAGGGGACTTTTCATGTTTAATGTTGGAAGAAAATCAGGATTACGCACATGAGACCCTTTTTGGTCAAGTTCAGGCTGAGCAGCCTAAAGAAGAGCAGGAATCAGGAATATGGATTTTGCATTTTGATGGAGCTAATTCAAGGGAAGGCAATGGAGCAGGGGTGTTGTTGATTTCCAAATGGGTGTCTTCAAAGCGCGGAGTATGAGGCTACAAACAATGTAGCTAAATATGACACTATTATTATAGGACTCCAGGGCGACGAGAACAAAGGCATCCGATTAATCTAAAAAGTGTTTGGAGACTCTGAGAGCTAGTTGTAAAGAGGCGGTTAAAAATGAATGTCGAGCTAATCATGACTCGGGGCATATAGAAGCAAGTATGGGACATGATAGAAAATTCTTCTCGGCGTTTAACATACATTTGTGCCGGGAGCAAAAGCAGAATATGAGACTCTCCGCTGTAGCTGCCGGTACCTTTCGTCCTCCTCGAGAATCCACTCTAAGATATAGGTGATGCAGTGAGACATCCATTCCAGACAATATAAAGCATTGGCAGGTATTCGAAGATGATGAACAGATGAAAATATTTATAGAGGCTGTGGGAGAATTCTCCAATATGGAGATTGATGATAATGGAGGAGAAGAAGTTGAAAATATTGCTGAAAACAAATGGGAAGAAAGAATAGGAGGTAGTAAAGTGTTGCAGCTGAAGGGTAATGTCATACCTAGAGGGTTGGTACCTCTAGAGAGGTTATTCAATAAAGATGATGTACCCGTGCAGCCAAATAAAGTAGTAGAAGATAATCAAATAGGAGATTTGAATCTGGGTACTTCCACTGACCCCAAAATTGTTAAATTGTCTAAGAAAGTCCCAGAAGAGTACAAAGAAAAGTATTTGAAGTTGTTTCAATCTTAAAAAGATGTTTTTGCTTGGTCCTATGAGGACCTAAAAACTTTTGATGTAAATATTATACAGCATAAGATTCCGTTGAGGGAGGACGCAAAGCCACACAAACAGAAGCTCAGGCAAATAAATCCTTTGCTTCTTCCTTCTATTGAAAAAGAAATTAAGAAGTTGTTGAAGGCCAAGATAATTGTACCATTAAGATACTCAGAATGGATAGCGAATCTTGTTCCTGTCTGAAAGAAGAATGGAGAAATAAGGCTGTGTGTAGACTTCAGGAATTTGAACAGAGCATCTCTCAAAGATAATTACCCGCTGCCTAAAATGGATCACATCCTGCAGAAAGTAGTGGGAGCATCCAGAATTTCAATGATGGATGGATTTTCTGGCTACAATCAAGTAGTTGTGTACCCAGAAGACCAGAAAAAGACCGCATTCACTACACCATGGGGAACCTTTATGTATGCGAGGATGCCATTCGGATTGATTAATGCAGGAGCTACTTTTCAAAGAGAAATGGACATAGCCTTTGTCAGAGAACAGGACAAGTTCTTAGTGGTGTATCTTGATGATATTACAGTGTTCTCTAAAAATGATGATGAGCATATTGTGCATTTGAGAAGAACTTTTGAAAAATGCAGAAGGTATGGCCTTTCTCTCAACCCCCAAAAATCTTTGTTTGCAATAGATGAAGGAAGACTCTTAGGACATATCGTGACTAAAGATGGTGTAAAAATTGATCCTAAGAGAGTTGAAGTGATAAACAACATTCCTTTGCCCAGAAATAAGAAAGAAGTACAGGTGTTTTTGGGGCGAATAATTTTTTTGAGAAGATTTATCCCTAACTACGCGGAGATAGTTAGGCACATAACCAATATGTTGAAAAAGGAAAATGAAGTAAAATGGTCCCAGGAGTCTAGAGATGCATTCACAAGGATAAAATGGGCATTTGCTGAAGCTCCTGTGTTAGCAGGGCCAAACTACAAAAAGCCATTTATGATTTTCTCATTTGCCTCACCTCATACAATTGCTGGAGTGTTATTGCAGAAAAACGAAGAGGGATATGAACAGCCCATAGCTTTCTTCAGTCAAGTGCTTTATGATGCTGAATTGAAATATAATATACTGGAGAAGCAGGCATATGCCCTGGTAAAGTCCCTTAAAGCTTTCAGAGTTTATGTTTTGCAGTCTCACATTACAGCTTATGTCCCCACTGCGGCAGTCAAAGATATTCTGGTCCAGGGAGACAGCGAAGGTAGAAGGGGAAGATGGATTGCAAAAATCCAAGAGTATGATTTGGATATAAGGCCTACTAAGTTGGTGAAAGGACAGGGACTTGCTAAGATGTTATCTGAATCAAATCATCAAGCTTTGGGCATTAATCTGTCTGTGATAGCAAATGAAAAATCAGAACAAGAAGAAGAGCAACATGGACTAGAGATGGCTACTCAAAAGATACATGTGAAATATCTAACTAGTCCTTGGTATAAAGAAATAGTTGAATATCTGTTAACACTTAGCTGTCCTCCAGGATGCGACAAGGTGAAATACAGAGCTGTAAGGATGAGATCTCAGAAATATGCAATTGCCAATGGGCAGCTCTATTGGAGAGACCCTCTAGGCATATTACTTTTATGCCTCACAGAAAATGAAGTGCAAAATGTAATGACAGAATTTCATGAGGGGATATGTGGAGGACATTACAGCTGGAGGGCTACAAGTCATAAAATATTGAAGGCTGGTTTTTACTGGCCAAAATTGTATTCAGATACTTTTTCTTGGGTCAGATCGTGTGACAAATGCCAAAGATTTGCAGAAAGGCAGAAATTAGCAGCATTTCCCTTGATCCCTATTCATGTAAATGAACCATTTCAGAAGTGGGGATTGGATTTTATAGGTGAGATACATCCCCCATCGAGTGGCCAACATAAATGGATATTGACAGCCACAGACTATTTCACGAAATGGGTGGAAGCCACACCTACCAGAAAAGCTACAGATGCTGTAATAATGAATTTTATAGAAGATAATATCATATATAGGTTTGGCTGTCCTGCAAGAATTGTAACTGACAATGCACAGGCTTTCAAGTCTGCCAGGTTCGTAAAATTTTTCCAAAGATATAACATCATCCTGACTCATTCTACAGCATACTATCCACAGGGAAATGGTCTAGCAGAGTCATCTAATAAAACCCTGGTGAGAGCCCTGAAGAAGACAATAGCTGAAAATCAAAAAAACTGGGACTCTCAATTAAAGTTTGCTCTATGGGCAAATAGGATAACCAGCAAAAGAGCAACAGGAAAGTCACCCTATGAGCTGGTGTATGGACGGGCTGCAGTGTTTCCTTTGCAATTGGCATTTCCAGTGGCACGTTTTATGCAGGAGAACCAGGAAGAACCAGATGACATGATCCGAAGAATTGATCAGCTGGTAGAATTGGAGGAAACAAGGAACCAGGTAGATCAGAGATTGATAGAATACTAGGAAAAAATGAAGAATGTCTTTGATCAGCACGCGAAGGATAGGAATTTTCAAGTTGGAGACCTGGTTCTTAGATGGGATGTTCGCAGAGCAGAAAAGGGAAAACATGTTAAATTTGATCCATTGCATGTGAAATTCCGGAGCCAGCTAAATAGTGAAAGAGTAAGGAAGAAACAACACCTTTACTTTAGAAAATCTACAGGGTGATTTGTTGGATGCACCCGTGAATGGCCAGTTCCTCAAGCCTTATTTTCAATTCTGACCCGGGCTGGGAATGCCTGATTGTATATATTGTATATAGTTTGTTTTGGCTTTTATTTTTATAAAGGAAAAGAATGCTGATAATTACCTGAAGTAAGAAGCGTAGGGGAATTGAAAAATAAGATGAAATATTTAATGGTCTGCGTGTTCTCGACATGCCCGAGGACGAACATGTCGTCCCCATATGGAGCCGATGTTGTACATATTCACCTCTGCCTGTGAATTTTGCCCCGCTGTCTCATTCAAATCCATTCTTAACCTCTGCCGTGGCCTAAAATCTCATGACCCTGCTTGATATTACTATCTCCGCTCGAAAATCTGCTTTACAATAGTTCAAAACCCAAAATTAAATAATCGGGCCTAGTCCCTAAAGAGTTTGATGCCCTCCCGCTTCGGCTTCCATATGACCCGAGTCTAAAAACCATAATTCAAAGCAAGAAGGAGCCTATTGTCTTAACGATCGGGCGCAATGCTGGCCATCTGATCTGGCCCAAATCAACGGTGCGGCAATCAACTTATATGGAGGGCCCACGCACAACAGACCGGCGGTATTTCATGGCCCACCGTTTTATTACCCTCCAATGCAAGTGTAGCCGTTGCTCTTGTTCTGAGATCGAACGGCCCTGGGTCAATCGCAGTCCTGCCCCCAATCGCAATCGGAACTTCCAAAATGTGCCACCCTGGCCTCCCCGCTCCACCTTCCGATTGCGATTTCCGATTTGGGTCCCTCCTCCTGCGATCGTGTCATCATAATTCACAAGTGTACGCCATGTGCCTCCTCCACCATTCATATATTTTGGTGACGTGTCATATTTTATGAACCTTTGCCCCGTTCGTTCATTATCGCTCCATTGTATTCTACATTGTCACCCTCTATTTCTCCATTATTTTCATGCGTTTCCTGTCACCCTGCATCATCTCAACATTTCGCCTAGTCCGTATCACCGATTCCATGGCAGCTGTTGTATCCACACTCCCTGTCACCGAATCAATTTCCTCTAATGTTTTGCGGGTTGTGCAGGTTTTAAAATGGCTTAGTAGGCGCTTTAACTTGCCGCCTCCGTTGCAAAGATCAGGAGCATACAAAGGACATATTTTGCTGGCGAAATTAAAAGAAGAAGCCGAGGGTAGGTGGGAGAGGTGACCGCCATTAAAGAAGACATAGATATGGATTCTCGGAACCCTCCTGATAAATTCGCCCCGCATTAACGATCCAGGATTCAAATCCAAAGCCAAGGGCCGAGAGTACATTATAGAAATGCAGATTATTTCAAATCTCTTACGGCAGTAGATGTTCCCTCAGCCGGAGGCAATATATTGTATATATTTTATTATTTCTATCTTGTATATAAGGAGATTTTATCTCCCAACATTTATTTCATGGACAAGTTTTTTAGTACAGTCATTAATAGTTAGTCATTCATAGAGTGGGCGCGAATGTTTTCCGCCATTTTATTCAAATTGAGTCATTAATTGTGTTTCAGCTACCTCCTCCTCTAGAATTCTCCATCACTCCTATAAAGACCAAAAAAGAAGACATTGTAAAGGTTCCGGATTTCTGTCAGCAAACTGTGCAACGAGAAGGCTTCTGTATACATTTTGTAACATTTATGTATGAAGTTTCAGAGCCCGTAGGGTCTCAGTGAGGAGGGGTTATAACTGTATTGAGGATTTTGGTCTCTGGTGTCTCACATTATGTAATTTCTCTTATGTGTTAATACAATATCTCCTTCATGCAAATTGTCTTCTTGTATCATGTTCTAGAATGCGAGTGGCTCACTAGTTTGCAGTAAGGATTCATCTTAAGTGGTGCCCTTTCTGGGATTAGTCAAGCGCTTTAAATAGGCCTAGTCATGATATATTGTTCCATGTTCACTCTTTCCATATTTTCTACTATATTAGTTGCTTGAGGAGGGTGCTTTTAAAACGCCATTGTCATATAAGGATTCGTAAATTGGTGCGACCTTATATGGTTCTGTTGTGTATCTGGGTATCAGTCTCATGTCAGCTAATATCTTCTTATGTTTCCTCACTGCACTCACTTCCTGATATCTGATTTCTGTGATATATTATTTGAATCGGCCCTCTTTACAGTAAGCGGTCTCTTAATTGTCTGATGCTTTCATGCTGAAATTTTACATGGTGTTCCTACATTATTCTTATCTTGGTGTCAGCTTCTGAGAGAGATTGGTCCCATTCAAAATTAATTTCCTTTTTTAGAACAAGAGATAGTAAGTGAGTTCTTGGACTGACAACCCAAACTAAATGGGCTCCTTGCTATATTAAGATGTCCTAGGCACTGGTCTATGGCAACTCTAGGCTGTCTCTAGGGGGGTGACAAAATCATCCACAACATCTTTCTGGCGCCGTTGCTGGGGAACGAATTCAAGAATATCTGTTTCCCTGGGTCTGACATCTCATATTCACTCTCTAATCAGGTGAGCACAGAGAGGTGAAGAGTTGCAGATTTCTCACCTTGGCGACTCCACTGGTCTTTATTTGATAAATTTTATCAGAAGTCCTGGCTTCCAGGAAGCCCCATTTGAGGTCAGATACCTCACAGCCGAAAACACCTGTGTCTGACCCGGAGAAGATCTTTCATAAAAGAGGTTGGAAAGAGAAGAATTCAGTTCGTTCCGAAAACTCTGAATATTCCATTGAAGATCATCCGCCCTCTTCTTCTCAAGAAGTTAGAACAGAAAAACCCAAGTTTTACTCAGAAACTCCACGTAGAGGAAATACATGGATTGAAGGAGAATCTCATCCTGCTTTCGAGGTTGAAGAAATTAAAGAGGTCACAGAAGTAGCTGCTGTTAACCGTGAATTATTCCCATCTACACCTCAGGCTTCTGTGCAATATATTCCCATTGTTATTCATACTCCGCTTCCTCCTACCCCTCTCCCTTCATCTGTATCTCAAATTGTTGTGCAACCCCCGCCTCCCCCAATGGCCAATGCCCCTGCATTTCTTTTGAACAAATACGCTCCTCTGGCCTTGCCCCAAGTGCTAAATGATATGCCACAATATTACTTGAAGATTTTTCCAAGATTTAATGGTGAAAATGAAGTTGATGCTCAGAAGCACCTCGAGACCTTCTGCTCTTTTGCAGAGAACTTAAATGTTGAACATCTAGATGTGGTCCTGAGGTTATTCGTGAAATCCTTGGAAGGTGAAGCCCGAAAATGGTTCAAGACATTGGCAAACCATTCAATCACCACCTGGGACCAGATGGAGAATGATTTTCTCAGGAAGTGGGGAGAAAAGAAAGACCAAGGGCAGTGCCTCGTTGAATTCAATATGCTAAAGAAGAAACACAATGAGGGAGTGGCAGAATTTATCAAAAGGTTTAATAAATTATATCTGAACCTTCCTGCCGATATGAAACCTCAACAAGCTGCTGCCAAAGTTGTTTTCATATCAGCTTTTGATTCTGATTTCGGTTTCTCTCTGCGGGAAATAATGCCTGTCACCCTGGATGATGCTCAGACAGATGCTCTAGAGTTGGAGGCAAATTTTTCTTCCACTGGGAAGTTAAAAGGAAAAATTGAACAGGAAACTAGAAGAAAAGGCAAAGAAGAGGTTTCTACCTCTAATCAAGAAAAGGATTCAGATAAAATGGATGAGATAAGAAAGATGATAAAGAAGATGGTCAAGCTAGAAATGGAAGCTAAGAACACAGCTCCCAAGAACTATTATAATGCTCCAAACAGAGGATATAATGCTCAGCACAGAAAGCCTCCGTTGCAGATATTTCCAAGGGAAGCGAAAGAACAGCAAGATCAGGTGCCTCATCCCTTGTACCTTGAAGGACCAGCAGACGACCCCACTGGAGATACAGCTTACGGATTAGAAGATTCAAATCTAGCTTTTTCAAATAATGATGATATGGAGTGCCCCCTGCAAGAAGAAGACAAAGAAGCAGAGATTGACCATTACTGCAAGAAATTTGTTGATTTCATGGAAGCACAGTTCAATGTAAAATATGATCTCAGATCCTCAAGGAAGAGGACCAGAACTCAGGAGAAAGAAGAAGAATCACCTCGAGAGGAAACATCCGCTCAGAAGGAACCAGCAACAAAGAAGAATTCCGAAAAAGGTAAGAACCTTCTGAATACCCCCTTGCAGTCTAATGATCAGATTCCCTCCTCTTCTAAAATAGTTGGTCCTCCTAATGCTGAGCCAGTGTCAAAAGAAATTAAATCTTCAGTCGAAAATAAGGAGTCCAAAGAGATTGTGATAGAAAAGCTCCCATCTGCTTTCAATTTGCAAAAAGAACTTGAGAAGATTAAGATTCATGTCCCTCTGACTGAGTTATTAAAACAGCCTGCGTATCAATCTCAAGTTACCTCTTTCATACTTCCTCCTGAGCTACCCATTCCACCTGATAGTTTAAATCTTCAAGAAGAGAGACCCATGGTAGTCTTTGGCCCACATGTCGAGGAGATAGACCCTTCTACTCCTCCTTTTTATGTATCCCTAGTCATTCATGAACTGTTGTTACATAATTTTATGTTAGATTCTGGGGCTTTCCATAATCTTATGCCTTTGTCTGTCATGGAGAAACTAGGGCTGCAAATTACAAGACCATACAAAGACTTATATTCATTTGATTCTAAAAGAGTAAAATGCTTGGGAATGATTAAAGATTTAGTGGTTAATTTGGCTCAAATCCCAGCAAAAAGTGTGGTCATGGACATTGTGGTTGCTGATATCCCAGCCCGCTTTGGCATGCTGCTGTCAAGGTCCTGGGGTACCAAGATTGGGGGATCAATCAAATTGGATTTAACATATGCCACTGTCCCAGTCTTTGGAGGTTAAGAAAGGAGGTTATACAGGGAGACTAGATTTGTCAAGACGGTAACTAAGGCTGACTGCTCAGATAATTCCCCAGTTTATAGCAAAGAGGGAGACTTTTCATGTTTAATGTTGGAAGAAAATCAGGATTATGCACATGAACCCCTTTTTGGTCAAATCCAAGCTGGGCAACCTAAAGAAGATCAGGAATCAGAAATTTGGACTTTGCATTTTGATGGAGCTAATTCAAGAGAAGGCAATGGAGCTGGGGTCTTGTTGATTTTTCCCACAGGGAAATGGGTGCCATTTTCCTTTAAACTGGAGTATGAGGCTACAAACAATGTAGCTGAATATGAAGCACTATTATTGGGACTCCAGACAGCAAAGAATATGGGCATCCAGTGTCTAAAAGTGTTTGGAGACTTTGAGCTAGTCGTAAGGCAGATTAAAAATGAATGTCAAACTAAGCATCCACGGCTCAGGGAATATAGAAACGAAGTATGGGACATGATAGAAAATTTATTCTCAGCATTTAACATACATTTCATGCCCCGAGAGAAAAACAGAATAGCAGACTCTCTCGTTGTAGCTGCCAGTACCTTTCGTCCTCCTCAGAATCCACTCCTAAGATATGAAGTGGAGGTACGGTACAGACCATCCATTCCAGATAATATAAAGCATTGGCAGGTATTCGAAGATGATGAAAAAATGAAAAGATTTATGGAGACTGTGGGAGAATTATCCAATATGGAGATTGATGATAACGAAGAGGAAGAAGCTGAAAATATTGCTGAAAACAAATGGGAAGAAAGAATAGCAGGTAATAAAGTGCTGCAGCTGAAAGGTAATGTTATACCTAGAGGATTGGTACCTCTAGAAAGGTTATTCAATAAAGACGATGTTCCAATGCAGCCAAATAAAGTACTAGAAGAAGATCAAGTAGGAAATTTGAATCTGGGCACTTCCACTGACCCCAAAATTGTTAAATTATCCAAAAGAGTCCCAGAAGGATACAAAGAAAAGTATTTGAAGTTATTTCAATCTTACAAAGATGTATTTGCTTGGTCCTATGAGGACCTAAAAACTTTTGATGTAAATATTATACAGCATAAGATTCCACTGAGGGAAGATGCAAAGCCATACAAGCAGAAGCTCAGGAAAATAAATCCTTTGCTTCTTCCTTCCATTGAAAAAGAAATTAAAAAATTGTTGAAGGCCAAAATAATTGTGCCATTAAGGTACTCAGAATGGATAGAAAATCTTGTTCCTGTTCTGAAGAAAAATGGAGAAATAAGGCTATGTGTAGATTTCAGAAATCTGAATAAGGCATCTCTCAAAGATAACTATCCACTGCCTAAGATGGATCACATCCTACAGAAAGTAGTGGGAGCATCCAGAATGTCAATGATGGATGGATTTTTGGGCTACAATCAAGTAGTTGTGTTCCCAGAAGACCAGAAGAAGACTGCATTCACTACACCATGGGGAACCTTTATGTATGCCAGGATGCCATTTGGATTAATTAACGCAGGGGCTACTTTCCAGAGGGCAATGGACATAGCCTTTGTCGGAGAACAGGACAAGTTCTTGGTGGTGTATCTTGATGATATCACAGTGTTCTCAAAGAATGATGATGAGCATATTGAGCATTTGAGAAGAACTTTTGAGAAATGCAGAAGGTATGGCCTGTCCCTCAATCCTCAAAAATCTTTATTTGCATTAGATAAGGGAAAACTTTTAGGGCACATTGTAACAAAAGAAGGTGTGAAAATTGACCCTAAAAGAGTTGAAGTAATAAATAACATTCCTCTGCCCAGGAATAAGAAAGAAGTACAGGTGTTTTTGGGCCAAATAAATTTTTTGAGAAGATTTATTCCTAACTATGCTGAGATAGTTAGGTATATAACTAATATGTTCAGAAAGGAGAATGAAGTTAAGTGGTCCCAGGAGTCTAGAGATGCATTCACAAGGATAAAACAGGCATTTCCTGAAGCTCCTGTGCTAGCAGGGCCAGATTACAAAAAGCCATTTATGATTTTCTCATTTGCTTCGCCTCATACAATTGCTGGAGTGTTATTGCAGAAAAATGAAGAGGGATATGAACAACCTATAGCTTTCTTCAGTCAGGTACTTTATGATGCTGAATTGAAATACAATATACTGGAGAAGCAGGCATATGCCCTCGTAAAGTCCCTTAAAGCTTTCAGAGTCTATGTTTTGCAATCTCACATTACAGCCTATGTCCCTACAGCAGCAGTCAAAGACATTCTGGTTCAAGGAGACAGCGAAGGTAGAAGGGGAAGATGGATTGCAAAAATCCAAGAGTATGATTTGGATATAAGGCCTACTAAATTGGTGAAAGGACAGGGACTTGCCAAGATGTTATCTGAATCAAATCATCAAGCCTTGGGCATTAATCTGTCTGTGATAGCAAATGAAGAATCAAAAAAAGAAGAAGAGTAGCATGGACTAGAGATGGCTACTCAAAAGATACATATGAAATATCTAACTAGTCCTTGGTATAAAGAAATAGTTGAATATCTGTTAACACTTAGTTGTCCTCCAGGATGCGACAAGGTGAAATCTGTTTGTAAGGATGAAATCTCGAGAAATATGCAATAAATGAGCGACTCTATTGGAGAGACCCTCTAGGCATATTACTTTTATGCCTCACAGAAAATGAAGTGCAAAATGTAATGACAGAATTTCATGAGGGGATATGTGGAGGACATTACAGCTGGAGGGCTACAACTCATAAAATCTTGAAGGATGGTTTTTACTGGCCAAAATTGTATTCAGATACTTTTGCTTGGGTCAGATCGTGTGACAAATGCCAAAGATTTGCAGAAAGGAAAAAATTAGCAGCATTTCCCTTGATCCCTATTCATGTAAATGAACCATTTCATAAGTGGGGATTGGATTTTATAGGTGAGATACATCCCCCATCGAGTGGCCAACATAAATGGATATTAACAGCCACAGACTATTTCACGAAATGGGTGGAAGCCACACCTACCAGAAAAGCTACAGATGCTATAATAATGAATTTTATAGAAGATAATATCATATCTAGGTTTGGCTGTCCTGCAAGAATTGTAACTGACAATGCACAGGCTTTCAAGTCTGCCAGGTTCGTAAAATTCTTCCAAAGATATAACATCATCCTGACTCATTCTACAGCATACTATCCACATGGAAATGGTCTAGCAGAGTCATCCAATAAAACCCTGGTGAGAGCCCTGAAGAAGACAATAGCTGTGTTAGCCATCAGTATTTTTTACATGTTAGTGATGACTATATCTACAGCTGAGTCTTCTAGAAACTGATTTCCTTATGTCAATATGTCATCTAGAAAACCCTCCTAAAACGTTTTTGCCCTTCTACTTTTTAGTACACCCATGTCAAAATCAAAACCTCATTATCTCTTTCCTACCTGGCTTCAGCCCCCTGATCTGCCCATCACCTTTAAAAGACAAATCCAGATCTGTTTCAAAAGTCTCCCCTATGTTAGGAAGTGGCGCTTTAAGACATTTCACCCTTGGAAATCATCAAAAAGCCAAAAAAGCCTCCATCTGCTACAGACCAACCATGAATGACCTCCCACTCTGCAAATGAAATTGACAAACAGCTCTAAGTCGCGCCACTCACATCCCCTAGATCTCAGCATTGCATAAACCCCAATCTCAAGCTGACTATTAGGTTTTTCACAGTGTTCTATGGTTTCTACAAAGGCAGGAAATATAATTTCATCTCATAGAGTAAATGCTTGAATTTACAGTTAGAGGAACAGCTGCTTCTAAATGTAACTTGAGCCTGAGATATGTCTGCAAAACAGAAAGCTACTCATCCAGACTTTACAGCTTTTTCCAGCATGAAAATCACAGTAAGAAAGGGTCACCACTGTCTCAACAAACCGGTAAATTGTCAAGGCCCAGAACCTCCTTCATTTACAAGCAGAGGGTTAGGGCGCCTCCTTCATCCACAAGCAGAGGGCGCTGGCCAATATTGACTTGGAAGATTGCAAAAGTCCAGGTTTGCTTTGTATTGAACAGTGAAACAATATCTCCAGGTTTTATGAATGCGAAGAAAGTTCTTGGTTTTTCAAAAGAGCACTGACCTTCACAGTCACAAAGGTTATTTGTCAAGAAATCTGTCATAAGATGACCAAGCCAAATGATAAATATCTCAGTCACCCTTAGAACAGTGCAGGGAGACAATGTCACTGTGATTAGGGTTTCTTCTGAAACACAGTAATGCTGGCAAGTAAAGATGCTAAGATTGGTGTTTTAAGTGGTTTACTTACCACCACATTCAGAGAAAGGCTGTGTCAAACATAATTGTCAAAAAGCCTTCAGATACCTTACCTGATGAAGAGCCTCCTCCATGCATGAGTAGATGGCCAAAGCCATTGCAAGTTGCTGAAGCTGATTGATATAAAATATAATGGAAGGATACAAAGAAATTGAATAAAAGTCATTGCACAGGTAAGTGTTACTGTTTATGATACAAAGGTATTGGTTTGCCTATTCAAATGAGATTTCTGTCAAACTGTGCCTGTAGTGGAAGGGAGAAAATATTGGATATATGCATGCATTGATACCAAAAGGAGCAGTTTCTTTAAAGGAAGTGGTTAAAACAGTACTCCACTATCACCTACCCAGAAGTTTAAAGGAGCTCTTTTTGAGTAAAATAGAGAAAATATGGTATGAAGAGATGCAAGCTAGAATATAGCACTTACAATCCAAAAGGAGTTTGTGTATCACCTGGAAGTAGAGATTGACACCATGAACAAAAAGAGCTTTTGCCAAAGCCTGCTCATCATACAGCCATCAGCAGATTAAGACAGGGTTTCTGGAAATGAGTTTTATTATCTCTGGGCAGCACTCAAAACCCATGAAGCACTATTGCAAAACCAATCCAAGGACATCTACAAGATTCTGTCAACTCCAAGCTTAA
>JAXQQM020088977.1:0-34688 GCA_034641835.2 Pinus albicaulis
TTGAGCTGTTGGTTGAATGGAAAGAATTTAATGTGCATGCATTCGAAAGTAACTTTGTTAGTTTCCACGCGTGCGGGGTTTCGATTTTTTGTTAAACAATGGTACAGGGCTTGATTTTCATTTTTTGTACCAGTCATATTGTGACAGATAATGCCTCATTTATGATGCATACTAAATATTAGGGATTGGTTTGGTTTGTTGGAGGATGTTGAGAGATTCTCTCAACTTCTCCCTCCAAGAGTGGAATTAGTTGGATCTCAGCAGCACTATAAAATTGTGATATATTCGTTTAATTATGAGATATAGAAATTAATTATTTGTGTGTGAATCCTGTTCAATGGATGCTCTCTCCAATTTCTAATTTGGTATCAGAGCCTAACTGGGCTTAATCCCTCACGGGAGTGCCCAGGAAGATGAAATAGTTTGAGACAGATTCTCTGTACATAGGTAAATTAGGAGTGTTGAATTATTTTGTTTGTGAGAATGTTGTGTATTCATTGTTTACCTGCGGAGCTGTTTTAGTGATCTGAGGTCTAGAGGTCAGCGTAATGCAAACTGCGAGAGAGGTCAAACTTTGAACGACCACGAACAAGAGTCCCCCGTGCGCCCATAATCAGTTATTGTCTTCCTTGAAACAAGCTTATCCACTGCAAACTTTGGGGATTTTTAGCATCTAAATCTGTAAGTTACCAAAAGGGAAAGTGATGAACGGGCCCGACCAGCTCCTCCACAAGAAGATGTGGTGTTTTGGTAGTGCGACACCATTTTAGTATAGGGAGGCAAACCAACGGAGACTTGAATAGCATTCATTGATTTCTTCTTCCTTCACGTATATCCAACCAACATCGGGCGGCGACAAACCCCATGATGAGTGCCTTTGAATTACTGTTTTCCAGCTTCCTTCATAAACATCTAACTCTCGCTCTCTTCCTATATATATATCACCTATAATCGTGATTGTATCTCCTAACATAGACATACATCAACTTCTTCACTCACCTTAACGGCAGAGCTTTGTATCTTCAATATGGCTCTTAGAATTGCAGAGTCGTCCTCGATTTTGGGGCAAATTTTGTTCAATCTCAGCGCTATTTGTGTGGACAGTTCAGGATCGAGCGATATTTTTTTTTTTGTTTGAAGCAGAAGTCAGTGATTTTTTAGGGCTTCCTATGTTTTTTAATTTTTTGTGCAGTCGTTGAGTTGCAGCCGCTGTAAAAACAAAATTACGTGTCCCCGGGAGCTGTTGCAACTGATATGCTATTTTCCGGGAGGACCGAGGCTAAGGTGGAAGCTGCCACAAAATGGAATCTGTTTGAGCCGGTGGGGGAGGTAGATGACATGGCTCCATTGATTGGGTTGGTCGTGTCAATGGAGGTGTGGTTTGATTACTAAAAATAGATTTTGATGGATAGTGCTCACTGTAGTTCATTTTCAGAACAGTTAGGATTTTAATGGATTGTGTTCACACGGTTTGTTTTCATATCAGTTGGGGTGTAATGTGTTAGTCAACACGGTTTTTTCTGAATAAAGAACCAATTATTGAATAAATTTACACAATTTAAATTAGTCGTTCTCGACGTTCTTCGGTGCCGAGAGGACAATTGACTAATTTGATTGTGTGAATTTGTTATATGCTGATGGATCTTGTCGTTCCTCGGGGCTTCAAGAGCATCGTTTACAGGTTATACAATGAGATCCTTGTGTGTAAAGGTCACTTTGTAGGATTGATCGCTGATCATATTCTGTACCTAGAATATTTTCCTAGAGACTGTTGAAATTTATTCTTCGGGGTTATTTCATAGATGGAAATATTTCAATAGGATAGTTCAGTGTCGAGACTCTTCTTCGGGGGTGTCAAGAATCTTTGATCTTACAAATTCAGCATTGCTGGTCAGAAACAAATGTATTTTAAATGGGTTGAATGGTAGCTCGAAAATGGTGGAGAAAAGAGCGTTGTCTATGAGATCTCAGAGTGGGTACAAATGTTAATGAAGACCAGGGCAGAAAAATGTTTGTATTAAATTAGTGTGTTCTCCATTTCTGTAATGTAGGCATTAAGGGGGGTGTTTGAGATAATGCCTCATTTATGATGCATACTAAAGATTAGGGATTGGTTTGGTTTGTTGGAGGCTGTTGAGAGATTCTCTCAACTTCTCCCTCCAAGAGTGGAATTAGTTGGATCTCAACAACACTATAAAAATTGTGATATATTCGTTTCCGAGCTATGATAGAGAAATTACGAATTGTGTGTGAATATTGTTCAATGGATGCCTTCTCCAATTTCTAATTCATATTGCTGCTTGTTTTTGAGTGGTGATCTCAGGATCCTTCCTTGAATTTGGGTTCAAAGTGACTTGATTTCAGTGCATTGAAAGTAGTGAGGTTGGCCAGGCCAGACTGATTACTGTGATCATCAATACTGGAATCTGGACCTGGCAAAGTATTTTCAGATATTTTGCTGGAGGCCGTGGTTGAAATTTGAACTTGAACAGTTAAACTCTGTTGTTTTTATGTTTAGATAAGCTTAAGTTAATGCCTATTAGGCACCCTAGTTGTCACTAGAGGTCCATAACCACCACTCATGAATTTTCCATTGTTATCGTTTATCCATGTATGATTTCATTTGTAGTGATCCAGATAATCTGGCACACTTTTCAAATCACCTTCCTGATAAGGATCTAATAAAAAGTTATTAGAAAATAAGGGGAGAGATAAATAATTAAAACCCTTTTCAAAATCATTATGCAAAGAGATACAGAGAATTTGCTGCAACTCTGTGTAGTATGTGCACCGTTAAATCTTCATTGCACAGAGATTTAACTATACATGTATTACAGAGAGTTACAATAAATGCTTTGCAACTTGGTGCTTATTGATCCAAAATCCATACTCAATTTTCCACGCCCTGAAGAGAAATATATGGCGTTGACTTGTTCTGGAATATCATGATAAAGTTCTATAACCAATTCACTTTTTTAAATGTGTCAACAAAAATAATTGATTTATTTTGAGGATCCCGAAGGGATTCACGAGGATCCCACGAATAGATGAATTTTTAGATTTTGACTCTACAAAAGTTGACAATGCACACCTTAGCAGAGTATGAAAGCTCATGAAACAATGGTGATACTAGTTAGCAAATATAAGATATTATCATATTATAATTTCAAAATTAAACACGTGAACTACTGGAAGCCTGAATCTGGGTCAGATGAAGATTCTAATATTTAATATATAAGGTGGGTTTTATGGTCAGCATGCTACACCAAGAAAGACGTGGAGTTGGCTGCATGCCTCCAATTCTATATGTACCTTGCAAGTATAGCTCCCAAACAAAGTATCCTACAATGGCAATAACTTACTATGGAAAATAATTGGAATGTATTCCCTAGATGTATACATCTTTACCTACTCTGATTGCAAACACAATGTTGGAAAACACTTTGATTGTCTTAATTGAGGCGATAAAGTATGTTTCCCCATGCCAATTGGGTTTATTTTGGGTAGCTGGGAGGAATGATTGTTATCCTCCCTACCCAGATTCAATTCCTGCAAGTGACATGATGAAATCATATTGAGTATATTGTTGCAATGGCTTTGATCCTTGATGTTGGATGGCCTTGAGCCCTAAATAATATCTTACCCTTGCCTATGGACTGAAGGGTAAGGTGTTTGTTAAATGGAAAAAGACCAATTCACCAAAACGGATACATAATAAGTTTGTATTTCAGCAACAAACCAAGCTCAACATCATGAAAAAAATATTGTGTGAACTTCAATATAAATATGGCTCTGACATAAACAACGGCCTTTTTGAACAATTAAGAACAAAACTGTAAAACAGTATTTTGGTCAACATGAATACAGGTCAAGATGAAGACAAATGGTTTTTGTTATCAACTAAAAATCCTTATCAACTAAACATACACAGTTCATCTATGAATATTAGTGGTATTAGTTCTAAATCTGGAGATTATTTTAGAGTGTAAACCACATATCCTCTGCGAATAGTCTTGGGTAATAAGGATAAAATATTTATGAATTTCTAGTCTGGTTCTGTTGAGTTAAACTGTGTTTGGTTTACTGGTCATTGGAGAGCTAGTGAAAATTGAAACCCTTGTCTGATTACTTTGGGCATATTCACATTTTTGGAATTTTCCTAATATTCTGGATTTTGGTTACACCCTGAACCTTCTTCTCTGGGTAATGTGGACCTATTCTTATGTCAAGTTGGAATCTGTTTCAGACTTCCTGTAGTTTAGTTTCAATACAACGTGGTCCCTTGGCTACTTGATTTGCTGGTTTAATTTGAGGACTAGGGGTCCTCCTTGAATGGTAGAACTTGGGAGTTGGGACTTCTTTGGGTCTCTTCTTCTATACTCCTACTCAACCGTTCGAGAGCCCTTGACCAAAATTGGCGTTACAGAACTCTTTGGAGGAAAGTTTACATGGATGACAAAGAAGCACAAGAATTTAAAAGGGTGTTAAGGAGGCATGAAGAATCAATACAATGTAATAGATCTCTCTGTTTTCATTGACTACAAATGTGCATGAAAACAAGCAACGGTGTATATCTGAATATGTTATAATCATGATAACATTGGTGTAACAGAAGAAAAAAATATTGAGGTTCTGGAAGCTGAATGCACCATGCTCAGAAACATGGTCATGAACCTAAACAGGGATTCACAGTCTGCAGCATCAAATCATAGAATGTGAACAAGCTCTATGAAGGTATAATTAAGGGAAAAATCCACAGTACATCAAATGTTGGGTAACATGGATCTAAAGAAGAAGAATTCCCTTCTTTCAAATCTTGGGCAAGAAGAAGCAAACAACCTACATTTCTTCCAATAAATTTTATGTTTAGTGAAGCAACGAGTTTTATGGAAACAACATAACTCTGTTATTGAGAACTCTGATATGTTTAGTGAAGCAACAGAGTTATCGTGATTTCTTCCAATAAAATTTTTTTCTATCATGGATGGTGACTGTGTTTCTTTTTGTTCTTATTTCTCACATTTCAACTAATTTATTCATTAAGGATAAAATTAGAAAATAAAGAATCTAAGATCTAAACGTAATAACATTCACAGTAAATATTTCATAAATTTTAGCATATCTGTTGTGATGAATTGTTCTAGTGGAATATCCTCCAGAATTTTATAAATCATTTAGGGAATACCCCTTGTAGCTGGGGAAGAGCTAACCAAAGAGAGAGAAAGAGCTACTGAGGTCACAATGTGTAGCCTTCCGAAGTTTCACGAAACTAACACATTGGTAATTGGGACTTTGCACTTTTGTGGGTGCTAGATTTTATTCTAACAAGGGCAATGCCAGTACTCCATGAGATTTATGAGTGGCATTGATGAAAAATTTGGGCATTTAAATAGGTCACAAAAAAATTGAAATAGATGAATGAAAATTGTGAAGTCCACTTCTAGGCACCAAATCCCAACATAGATGCAAATGCTCAGACCAAGGACAGAAAGCATATTGCCATAGTGAAAATGTTGATGGTTTTCTAAAATTCATACAAGAATAACATCACTGACAATGGCCATTTTAAGGAAATAACACTTAATAACATTGCAGGAGGATTTTATACCATATCATAGAACTCCAATCATGGCAAAGCCCATAACAGTTTATGGATTTAAGTCATAAGTAAAGGCCAGACTTATTAGTCCACTGAAGTAATAAAAAGTTAAAACCAGCTAGAATTATCTTGCAAAAACAGTTATCATCTAAGAAAATGTATGGATCTTGTCAAATATTCACTTATTATCAAAAAATGAACAAGTTTGACTTGGATCACTTTGTCCCTATTGTCAGTAGGTGGTGACCTTGGCGAATTTTGTTTAGGCTGAAAGGTGGAGCGGAGCAGAGCAATAAATGCTACTAGGCACTTGACATTTGCACTGAGTTGCAACTAAGGTTTGGTTCCCACCATGTGAACGGAAGAGTTGATATCCCATTGCCAATAGTGGGCCTTGTCCCTCCATATAACTAACCTCCCATTCTAGCAGTCCCGATCTGTGTTCCTGTAATTTGTTGTGCAAATGCCATGATATGTTATAAAAAGAGAGCCATTTTAAGGATGCTTTCATCTTATGCACTAGTAGTGTCTAAAGAGAAAGCCTATCATGAAGCATTGTCAGTGAAAGAAATAACAAATTCTGTGTTTAAGGCCAGTAACATGATGACTAAATGTGATCCCAGACACGGAAAATACATGGCCTGCTATCTAATGTATAGAGGAGACGTGGTGCCCAAAGATGTGAATGCAGTAGCAAAAAATATTTAGGTTATGGAAGCTGAATGCACCATGCTCAGAAACATGATCATCAACCTAAACAGGGATTCACAGTCTACAGCATCAAATCACAGAATGTGAACAAGCTCTGTGAAGGTAGAGTTAAGGGAAAAAGCCACAGCACATCAGATGTTGGGTGACATGGATCTAAAGAAGCAGAATTCCCTTCTTTCAAACCTTGGGCAAGAAGAAGCAAACAACCTACATTTCTTCCAATAAATTTTATGTTTAGTGAAGCAGTAGAGTTATGGTGATTTCTTCCAATAAAATTTTTGTCTATCATGGATGGTGACTGTGTTTCTTTTTGTTCTTATTTATCACATTTCAACTAATTTATTCATTAAGGATAAAATCAGAAAATAAAGAATCTAAGATCTAAACGTAATAACACTCATAGTAAAGATTTCAACAATTTTAGCATATCTGTTGTGATGAACTGTTCCAATGGAATATCCACCACAATTTATAAATCATTTAGGGAATACCCCTTGTAGCTGGGGAAGAGCCAACCAAAGAGAGAGCAAGAGCTATTGAGGTCACAATGTGTAGCCTTCCTAAGTTTCACGAAACTAACACATTGGTAATTGGGACTTTGCACTTTTGTGGGTGCTAGATTTTATTCTAACAAGGGCAATGCTAGTACTCCATGAGTTTTTGTTTCCTTTATCTAATTCAAGAGCTAAAGTAGTAATGAAACAAGGCTTCCATTATAAGTTATAGTTCATGAAAAAGACATGGAAATGAAACTATTGTTTGATAAAAACACTAACATTTTAATAAAAAATAATTTTTCTCTTCCTAGAATCTAAATCTACATATACCTTCGAGATCTCAGATACATGTAGCTGTTATATCTCAGTAAGAGGGTTCCTTCTATTAGAGCTTTATATTGAGGTTGGTTAGATTCTAAAACATCTCTATGTTGTGTTGAGGTTCTCATGGATCTCCTATAGAACCTGTTGTTAGAGCTTATATTAGGATTGCAATAGTATGAGGTTTTATTTATCCATGTTGTTAGTAAGGGTGTATATCCTGATGTGAATTGGGTCTCTGTTTAGGGTTGTTGGGAAATCTCTTTCATTGACACAATTCATTCTGCAGCTCTTCATGATGTGATGACTAAAATTTAGAACTTTTCCATATATGCCATATGGTCATGGTCTGGTATGATTCAATCGTGTTCTCCATATGATGGAATGTGACCCTACTCTTGATGAAACGATATCTCATATATGGTACATATCACTATATTGATATGATATCTTGATTTTGCATAATTTTTACGAATATACTGGATAGTCATTCGTAGAGGTTTTCCATCCTTGTAAGAAGGTGAATTTTTGGCCATTAATGACAACAAATTATCTTCTCTACGGGCTGCGATTTTCTCCTATTCATGATCGATTGAGCTCACTCCATTAAAGGCCGAGATATTTCCGTGAAGAACATGTTTTCTTGATCGGAGAACAATTTCTTAGTTAGGGAGAATGCAGAAGTTAATCTCCTTTTCTTTGTACATATATTTCCAGAACAACCCTTAATTAAAACAGTTTTCTGAAGCAATCCACATTGTAAATAAGCCAAAGAATATGTGGACTCCTTATCACAACAGGGCTTGAATGCTTGATTGGATAAATACACTATTTGATCTACAAATCCTTGTCTATTATTTCCATACGAATTTCTGAAGCATGCATCACCAGGTATGTGTTTGAAATTATAGTTTTTGATTGAAGAATAAAATTTTGTGTAGAGGTTGTTGTGCCTAGATTAAGGAGGCACATTAAGGAAATGTCACGATAAGCACAAAATCTTATGATCGTCTATTTTTGTCTCACCTCTACAATTCTTATAGTTTCAATCACCACTTTATTCCAGACTCTCCCATGTCACAATCTTGAGCATGAATCTCTTTTAATCAAGGCATGAGTTTAGTACATGTATGTTTCATTATGTTATGAAGCTTCCTAAGAGAAGAATCAAATATGAAAGGGTAACTCAAAGGCTGAAAGTATATTATCTAGTCTGATTCAAAGGAAATAAAATTCTTGACAACAACTGTGAAGTGTGGGGAAGTGGACAACATGCCTTACAGGTTTGGAACTTATGCCATGCTTCTATAGTTAAGTAGATATGTGTGCATTGACACCTGAAGGGACAAGTCTGGACTCTAGAGCGTTTCCCTATCAATCATCTTGAGGAGAGTTTGTTGATTACTGATATCATCATGGAATACCTAGTTATGATGACAATGGAAGATATTAAAGTGAATCTTCATTTGTCACTTCAAGTTATTTAGAATATAATCATAAGGAATTTTAGCATGTATGTCATGAAAGATATAATTGGAAGTATACCAGCTTGACTCCTCAGTTACATTCTCAAGCACTCTCTCAGTATTAAAATAAATATTTCCTGACATTTCTAAGTCTTACAATGACTGAATTTTGTACATCAATCTCCATGATACAATGTTGCCTATTAGCGATCTATAACTTTGTTGCATTGTTCTTATGTGCACAAACCATTACAGTACCTTTGAACTTGACATCTTGGATGAGGGGTGAATTATATTTGGAAAAATTATTTTCAAAGAACAGTTACAAGATCTTCGCATCCCATTGCTGGCCTCTGGTCATGAAGTGCAAAGGAGGATGTAATGAAAAAGACACATGGGAGGATTTCTAGTAAAAAATTGGGATGTGCATCTTGATTAATCCATGATAGCAAGGGAGAACCTCACCTTCTGGTGGATGTATCTATATCCTAGTCTCTGGAGTAATTCAAAGAAAAATTAGATCAATAAAGAGGTATTTTCTACAACAACTTTTGTCTAAGCTAGCACCTTCTAGCAGTTGAATTCTAGGAAGGTTTTTGCAGCTCGAAACAGGTGGATCTGCTTATGAGTACTTTGCTAGCTCCCGAAACATAGAAAAAAACCTTTGTTACATTAAAAGCTTATATAATGTTTGTTACAAAAATGAATTTATGGATGTTGCATCAACAGTCGCAACAGGTAGTGTCTTTAAATTCATAATTCTTGATGTACCTTTTATTGTCTAGTAATGAAATATGAGACACATTTTACCTAAGGGAAAAAAGGGGGAAAAGGTGACCATTATAAGAACCAGTCGCTAGAGAGGCCTCAAATCTTGAACACTAGAAACTGGAAAGTCAAATTTTAAATATAAACAAAGAGAATGTAATCTAAGCAGCTACAACAGGGACTCGCATCCATGATTTATCAAATTATCAATTTATAGAAAAACTTATAAATCTTTAAGTGAAACTAAGCATAGCCAACTGTGGCATTTCAATGAGTCCTAACTATTCTCCTTTGTCCTCCATTGTACTTTGAACTTAAGTTTATGCATTAAAAAATCTTGGCATGTGACTTACCAGATCACTGTAGCACCCTTTTTGGTATAATTGTTGCAAGTCTCCCAACTGAATCGTACCAATGTTGGAAATCCAAATACTGGATGTTTATTTTCTTCCAGCCAGGCTTTTGTTACAGGATCTATATAGAAAACTGGCTTAGAGAAATAGATATAGGACTTGAGGGCACAAGAGGCAGAATAAATAATCACTAGTAGCAATTGAAATTGATGATAGGGAAAGAAAATGCAAAAGAGAATATACCTCTCGATATCCTGAGCCAAAGTATACCACAAGGTCTTCACTAGCTCCCACAATACAATATAAGCAGATTCCATGATAAAAGCTCTAATTATATAGAAAAATTTCCCATCCCCGAGAGCAAAAAATTTGGCACCAAATAACTAGCACGTCCAGATTGGGTAAGAACAGCTAGTTTTCCTCCAAATCGATCTAGAAGTTTCTCTAAGCAATGGCACACATGTGCAAGTACCTCAACCTTGTATTCGTCTTCGTCGCAGCCGAACAGGGGCTTTCTTACACTTTGGGCTTTTATTTTTTTTAATGAAATCGAACAGGGGCACCCATGTGCGAGTACCTCAACCTCGTCTTCATCTTCCTAACAGTCGACCAGGGGCTTCAACCTCGTCTTCATCTTCCTGGCAGTCGAACAGGGGCTTCAACCTCGTCTTCGTCTTCCTGACAGTCGAACAGGCCGAGCTTCGAACAGAGGCTTCGAACACTTCGGCCTTTTATTTTTTTTAATGAAATCGAACACTTTGGGTTTTTATTTGTTTTAATGAAATCAAAACATGCCATCAAACTTTTATAAAATCTTATGTGGCATGCCATCAAACTTTGAAACAATTTTTTTTAATAATTAAAATATTAATATTTATTATTTTAATTATTAATTAAATATAAAATTACATTATATTTAAAATTTAATTTTATATAATAAAATTCAAACAAACAAAATATAAATATTGATAATTAATATTTTAATAAATTCAATAAAATATAAATATTTTAATCTTATTGACCTACTTTTCTAGTTATTTGTGGACATTTATTAAGATTAAACTATCTATATTATCATATCTCAAGAACAATTAAACAATGCTAGCAGCATTTCCCTAACTCTCTAGTATGAAAGATCAAACAAATAGCATAACCCTGCACACCTAACAAGCTCTAACCAACAACATAACTCTGCTATTGATATCATGATCTTCAAATCCCAAGGACAATGAAAGCATATATACTCTCATAGGTTACTTTTAACATGCCCCTTCAAAGCAAGGTCTCATGGGGAACCAAGGCCTAGACCCTAGGTGTTAATGACCATTTGAATCACCCCAAGGTTACATTGGGAACCAGATGCATAATCAAAAGGGACTTAAGAAAATTAAAGGCCAAGTTTTAATATATATATATATATATATATATATATATATATATATATATATATTGGACTCACTTTTATCCCATCACCTAACATGCCCCACTCATCCCATGCCTAATGTTTCTCAGCTAGTATCAGACATAATCATAATCATCACCATTGCATTACAAATAACTACATCACATTTACCATCTTTGTTGCAAGGGATCCTAGCTACGCTAGTGTTCACTGAATTTCTGCTGTGGGATACTAGTTGAAATTTTGAACCACGCACAAGTAACAACGCAGAAAACTAGGAACAGGCAAAGGGATGGAACCAAGAAAGGCTTCCTTTCTTTATTGAGGGTGGTAATTCCTCTCTTCTTTATAGAGGTTGATGAGAAGAATTTCACAATGGAGATTTGGCTTACTCAAGCCAACCTGAGGAGACCATAGTTTGAACTAGGCAAATCAAGCTCTAAAATCGCAGAGGTGATGTGCCTACTAACCATGTGGGAAAAATTCATTGTCTCACGAATCTATGCCATCTAACTCTAAGGAAAAGGAGTCCACCTAGGATTCACACCACCAAGAACCCAAATAGGCTGGAATAAACAAGCAATGCTCTTAGTGGTACTGAGTCTAGAGAGGCCATCCAAAGTCTCTTGTATAGAGACAATCGACTATTGAACAGATAAATCCAGGCCTATCTAATCATACCAATGAGAGAAAGTCACAAGAGAACCTCTTGAGTCCCAAAACAAACAACAGAACCTCCCTCAAAAAAGTGATCATTAAACTTGATCTCATGGAGATGGCATAGCTGTGATCTTGTCAACCCTAGGATGCAATGAATCGTCTTAATCGATAGTTGTTAGGAGCAAAACCCACAATTAGTCAAGTGTGATATGAAGACCATGAATCCAATGACATCGTATGTAATCAAGATGGACAATGGGATTGTTGAAAAGTGTAGCAAGAGAAGGTATTCTCTGGTGCATGCCTTAGCCAAAAAGACCATGATTTGTCTTCCTTTGCCCATGGACGAGTTCGTGGAGATGGTGAATTCATGCGTAGTGTTGGAGGATCAGTTACATGGACCTTCTTCAGTTTGACTACAAGTTCGAGAGGCAATTATAAATTTAGAAGAGGACAAGTTGGGAGCTTCAATCCTTAGACTCTGTTAACTATTCAATCAAAACACATGTTCTAAATTTGTAACTTGCCAATTTTAGCATGGATCGAATCAATAAAGGAGGACAAAGGCACAAAGTTTCATAGTTGTTTTGTGCACAAAGGACTGTGACAAGACACAACTCTCGAGATTGTGAGAGAGAGCACAAAATTGTGTGAGAGATATTTGTTGTGAGTGCGTATCTTGGAGGAGCCAATACATAGCATTGAAGAGAGCTTTTCTTGTGGCAGAATTGCGCTAGGAAATAGGGAAATTTTGCGCTAGGAAATAGGAATCAAGCCCTAAAGAATAGGGAGTCCCCTACACTAGGAACTAGGAAACTTGTGCACGAGGAAATAAGTACTATCTGAGCGCAAGAAAGTAGGAGAAAGGGTCTGTGTGTTTGCAAGGTCAGTCTAACTAGGACAACATGAGGACAAGATTGTTTTCAGGGTGATAGTTTGTAGAGCAGAGCAGAGCAGTTCCTTGGATAGCAATATGTCGGTCCTAGGGCTAAGGTCAAATCACAATTTAGAAGGAGCCTCAAATTTACGTGCATGGAAGAAGCAAATCACAGTAGTGTTGGAAGATAATGGGGTAGCAGAGTATGTCAAGTAGGCAATAGTGCCACCTCAAGATCCCCAACGGTTGGCCCAGCATACTAAGAATGACACCAAGGCAAGAAGGATCATTTTAAAGGGGCTCAGAGATCATATTATTCCTCATCTCAATGAGAAGAAGACAGTGTATGAGATGTTTAAATTTAAAGCCATCTTCAATTTGTTTCAGGCTTCCAGTGATGTCACGAAGCTTGCTCTCAAAGAGAAGCTAAGAAGTAAGCAGATGAGCAAAGATGAGCCCATCATCACACATCTTTCAAAGTTCACTCAGGTTCAAGATGAGATAGGTGGTGTGGGCATCCTTCCACATGACCATGAACAAGAAGTATTTCAGCTACTTGAACGAGAAGGACATGCAATTTCAGATTGAGCTAGGAGATGGAGGTTCCTTCTGACAAAGTCTAAAGCTAGGTGCATTCTCCCATCATATGTCTAGAAGCACCATTATCAATAACCCATACATTCTCATTCTTGAAAGTCCTAGACAAAGCAGAAGATAAACTTCCATCCATTACTTCTAGCTTGGAAATGATCTTCAAAATGAAACCCTTGATGAATGTAGTGAGATTCCCAACAAACTTGAAACCCTTGTTTATAACCCTTGCCATAATGCCAACTAGGATGTGATCTTTAGTCTCTTTCTTGCACCTTAGCTTTGATACTATGTTGGAAAAATGTTTGAACACGTTCAGGTCACGTTCGACTCGGCCCAACCCTCCTAAACCTAATGAATGACTTTCGTGCCTTCAAACATCGTTCGATGCATCCCAACAAGGACGTGCCGTACGAACCCGGCCCGACCCGAACGCACTCCACCCCGAACATTGTCTCCGCACGGTCTTGCGAAAGGATTCCCGTGTGGTCGCAACTTAGCAAATTTGATACACGCACCCTCAATCAACACCCCGAACCAAACACGTTTGGGTTTAGCCAAACAAATCTCACCCGACCCGAACGTTTGGGTGGGCGCCTGCCTGAAAAATACCCGACCCGAAGGGGTTTGGGGCGGGCGCTCAAATGAAATGACATGATGAGCCAAACCGAACGAATGCACAAGGATCAAATGACAAACGGCCGCATAAATGGGCAAAAGCTGGCAAAAATCTAAGGTGTCACAACTTAGAAAATTTGATACAGCAACCCTCAAATGAAACGACCTGACCCAAACGCGTTTGGGTGGGCGCCCTCACACAGCACGCATGAACGAATGAAGGCACAAGGGAACAACCGTCAAACAGGGCACACGAACGTGCACAGGGCACCCGTGCGGTCACAACTTAGCAAATTTGATACAGGCACCCTCAACCAAAACGACTCGGCCCAAATGCATTTGGGCAGGCGCCCTCAACCAAAACGACCCAACCCGAACGCGTTTGGGCGGGCGCCCTCCACCGAAACGATTTGACCTGAACAGGTTTGGGCGGGCGCCCTCAAACGAAATGACACGGCGCGCCCAACCGAACAAAGGCAGAAGGGAGCAAAAAACAAACGGGCCATACGAATGTGCACAAGGCACCCATGCAGTCACAACTTAGCAAATTTGATACGACCACCCTCAAATGAAACAACCCAAACCGAACGCGTTTGGGTGGGTGCCCTCACACGGCGCGACACGATCGAACGAAGGCACAAGGGAGAAAATGGAAAACGGGATGCACGAATGTGCATAGGGCACCCGTGCGGTCACAACTTAGCAAATTTGATACGGGCGCCCTCAACCGAAACGACCTGACCTAAACGTGTTTGGGTGGGTGGCCTCAACCGAAATGACCCGACCCGAACGCGTTTGGGCGGGCACCTACAACCGAAATGACCCGACCCGAACGGGTTTGGGCGGGCGCCCTCAAACGAAATGACATGGCACGCCTGACCGAACGAAGGCACAAGGGAGCAAACGGCAAACGGGTCGCACAAACGTGCACAAGGCACCCGTGCGGTCACAACTTAGCAAATTTGATACGGCCGCCCTCAAATGAAATGACCAAACCCGAACGCATTTGTGCAAGCACCCTCACATGGCGCGACATGGTGTGCACGACCAAACGAAGGCACAAGGGAGAAAACAAAGAAACGGGCCACATATGAACGTGCATAGGCACCCGTGCGGGCCAAGAACTTAACAAATTTGATACTCCACCCTCAACCAAACGACCCGACTCCAAACGCATTTGGGTGGGTGGCCTCACACAAAACAACTCGACCCAAATGCATTTGTAGTGCGACCTCAACCGAAATGACCCGACCCGAACGCGTTTGGGCGGGCACCTACAACCGAAATGACCCGACCCGAACGGGTTTGGGCGGGCGCCCTCAAACGAAATGACATGGCACGCCTGACCGAACGAAGGCACAAGGGAGCAAACGGCAAACGGGTCGCACTAACGTGCACAAGGCACCCGTGCGGTCACAACTTAGCAAATTTGATACGGCCGCCCTCAAATGAAATGACCAAACCCGAACGCATTTGTGCAAGCACCCTCACATGGCGCGACATGGTGTGCACGACCAAACGAAGGCACAAGGGAACAAACGGCAAACGTGTCGCACGAATGTGCAAAAGGCACCTGTGCGGTCACAACTTAGCAAAATTGATACGGCCGCCCTAAAACGAAATGACCTGACCCGACCCAAATGCCTTTGGGCAGGCACCCTCACACGGTGCGCCCGACCAAACGAAGGCATAAGGGAGAAAACGACAAATGGGCTGCACAAACGTGCACAAGGCACCCTGCGGTCACAACTTAGCAAATTTGATACGGTCGCCCTCAAACGAAACGACCCGACCCGAATGCGTTTGGGTGGGCGCCCTAAAAAAAAACGACCTGACCCGACCTGAACGCGTTTGGGCAGGTGCCCTCAAACGAAACGACCCGACCTGACCCGAACGCGTTTGGGCAGGTGCCCTCAAACGAAATGACCTGACCTAACTCGAACGTGCTTGGGCGAGCGCCCTCAAATGAAACGACCTGACCTGACCCGAACGCGTCTTGGCGGGCGCCCTCAAACAAAATGACCCGACCTGACTTGAATGCGTTTGGGTGGGCGCCCTCAAATGAAACGACCCGACCCGACCTAAATGCGTCTTGGCGGGCGCCCTCAAACGAAACGACTAGACCCGAACGTGTTTGGGCGGGCGCCCTGACACGTCACGCCCGATTGAACGAAGGAATAAGGGAGAAAATGGCAAACGGACCGCACGAACATGCAAAAGGCACCCGTGCGGTCACAACTTAGCAAATTTGATACGACCTTTCTCCCAAAAAAAAAAAAATTAAATAAAAAAAAAAAAAAAAATTATTGAAGATATTTAAAAAAAAAAATCTAAACCAAATATTTTACTTTTTAACTTCCACAATATTCCTCAACACTAAGAGCTTAGCCTACAACATTTCATGTCAAACCTTAATGTATCCCACCATATAATGGTGAACTATGATATCAAACAACCCCTATCTATGGTAAAACAAAATTTCAAGATAAAACAAAAAGTTGTTGAGTGATGCATTAATTTAAATTCATTCTATATATTAAAACCTACATTCTCTATAGGCTTTTGAAATGATAGTCACATTGTCTATAATTGTTTTTTTATTACTTAAGTACATCATTGAATGTCATGTGTTTTCCGATATGTAGTAAATTAAATGCTACCCCAAACAAAAAGTACAAATCAAGTTATTTATCTTGAAAGTTGTAATATAAACTTTATCATAGGCCTTTAAATGTCAGTATTCCGACAGTTTTTCCCTCAACATCACAAGACCGACAATTTCCTTAAATTTCGCAAGACCAACAACGGTCTCCTAAATGTCGCAATATCGACTATTTGTCCTATAAAGTCGGTATTCCGACAGTTTGTCATGTAATGTCGATATTCCGATGATTGTCCTAAACGTCGTTGTTCCGACGATACTCAAAAAATGTTGCTAGAGTGATGGTTGTTGGCGGGATTTGAAAAATTGATAAAAATTGGGGAAATTTCCGAAAATACGTCAAAAGTGTCAGAACTAAATTGTTGGAATTTTGACCAAATGTACTAGTGTGCCTTGCAAAATGGCCATAGCCGTGATAGTGCCTGCATTTAAATGGAAGCTGCTCATAATCCATCTCCTGGATGTGGGTCCAGTCAGCAACCGTTAATTTGATAACTTTAGGTAGCCCATCTTCCAAATCCACCTCGACACCTATACATGTGCATGAGTATTGATATTTTCTCACTGCTTGATCAATATACTTTCTGATGGTATTGCCAATGGTTTGGAGAGACTTCTAGTTCCAAAAATGTAGTGGGAGATGTGGGAGGCTTACCCACAATAGAATGGTTAAAGGCACATATTGAGCGTGATCTAAGTTAGGGGTCCATTTATTTAAGTATAGTCCCTTAGGACCCATAAAATATGGGTCATTCCTGAAGATGAGGCTTCTGTCTTCCACATTCTCAAAAACAAAAACAAATTATCCTTTGCCTATGAAGTGGATTTTGATGCCTTTCGAGACTAAAGGAATCCAGTTCCTCTGCACCTAGTCTTCCAAAACTCTGGGAGAGGGTTAGAGGCTAGTAAACTATCCAATGAGCCCTCTTTCAGCCAGGTTCAATGAAGATTGACAAGTTTCTTTGATTTGAAGGGCCATTGAAGGGATGCTATCCAAATTCTTCATGAACATTTGCTGAGATCTAGTTAGAGGGTGCTTGTTGCTGGCTGCTATCAGTTTCTTGAATGCAAGGAATTCTAGAGGAGGAGGAAGGGGAGCCTCTGGTCCCCCTCCTAATGCCATGGCGGTTGTGAGGTCGCAGGTAGGTCATCTCGCTCTCGACCTGTTAGAGCACATGCTAGCTGGTACAATAAAATCATCTAGTCGTATATTTGAACCCTAGACTAAATTAGTCATTTTTAGTTCGGTCACTTAAAATTGATCAAATTTAGTAGTAATTCACTTTAAATAATTGTGGTGACTAACGTTTTTAGTCACCTAGTCACTAATTTCATCATTTTCTACTAGTGCATCCTCTCGGAGAAATGTATGCCAGATGATTGGCAAATGGCTCCATAGGAAGAAAGAATTCTCTAAGGCCTCCACCTAGCGCCTAGCATGGTCTCCCCAGCTTCTTGGAAAGCTATCCCTGACATAGGGGACGCCATTAGGATCTTCAAACCTCCTCTAGAAGGATTCATCAAACTCAGCTTTGATGGAGCCTCGAAAGGAAATTCGGGGCAAGTAGGGGTTGGAGGGATTTTTCAAGATCAACATGGCATAAAAAGATTCATATATGATGACTCCTGTGGCTTTGCCAGCAACAATGAAGCATAATTCATAGGAGTGCACCAAGGTCTCCTCTTTCCCATCAGGCTAGGATACAAAAAGCTAGTAATTGAAGGAGACTCTCAGTTGGTTACAAACACTCTCAAAAAACTTAATCAAGGAATGAAGTGGGGCAAACTAAGCCAAATATGGTGTACTTATTCACATGTGCAGGGATTGGAGGATAAAAACAAGAAATTTGATTATATTATTATCACCCATGTAAGGAGGGAAGGAAACAGAGCAGTTGACCTCCTGGAAAATTGTGGTTGCGCTCACCTGAATGAACCTATTGAATTAAGCATGCCTCCTAATATCGGGGAAGAATGATGGATCAAGCTGTAGAGCATTAGAGAGCAGGATAGGGTTGGGGGCAAAGCTCACCCATAGTTCTCAGACTCATCTCCCCGATCAGGGTGTAACGAAGAAGATCAGCCCTCCCATCAGTGTTAATGGTAGTGTCCTTGGGGTTGAAGCAAACCACCTTCCACATGATTGGCAAGGGTGGAAGGTTGTACTGTCGCATGCAGCACAAGGTGATGTAGCGATACAGAGGCCCATGCATGGAGCTTAAAACAAGGTGGAGGAAGGCGTGGGGGTTTTGTTATGACGAAATACTTTGGTGCAAGCGCGACAGCGGGATAAAAAACCACCATTGCACTTCCACCACGATGAAACTCATGTATGTGCTTGGTTTCCTCTCCCTTTTTCATGCCATCTTTATGTTTTATGATTTGGGCCGGTCTATATGGGAGCATAAGGTGATTAATTTGGACTGGTATAGTCTTTTGCTGGGTAGGGGAGAGTGGAACCATTACGACTCTGGTTGGGGGAAGGTTGGGGTTCTTCTGGGTCTCTACCTCTATATCAAAGTAGGAATTGGGCATGGCCTCAACTTGCACCCAAGTGTGAGTCTGTCAGGTAAGGGATGCCAACAAGATGGAATGGTGAGGTGTCGGGCGATCCTACCAGGGTATAGAGTTAAGGAGTAGTCATGGGTTGTGTTTAGTTCAAAGGCTTTGCTAGTTTATACCAACTTAAGCTACTTGGGCTCAGTGCACATGAGGAATGGGAGAGGGAATTCCACCCAGACTCGTGCAATGGGCAGCGACACCTCCTTTGTCAATTTCAAGGGTGGGAGGTATGATGAGAGAGAGGACACCAAAAGGGAGGTCAAGAGATTGAAGGAAGGCATGAGCTCTTTAGGTTATAGGGATAATTTATGGGGTGTGTGCGACCGTCAGGGATGGGGGGTGGTAGAAATTAAGCAGGGTATAAGGGCGATGGGTCCACGGAGGGATAGGCTCGGGAGAAGTCCTAGGAAGAGGCCCCCGGGTCACCTTTCTTCTGGTAACTAGGATGCATGGACCTCTAATTGTTTTCATTATATGGAATTATGCCTTTGTTTGATTGTGTGGATAGGTCACCTACCCAAAAACCTAGTCAAATATTGTGGGATGGCATGCTCAAAGAGTCCTGCAGGTCGCGACCATTCCAAGAGCCCTGCATCTTGAGGTCGTGGCTGGAAAGATAAAGGAAAGTCGATAGAAGCCCAACCCATCTCACCCCTGAGAAAGATGAGAGGAAGGAGGCCTGCAATCAATGTGATCCAAGAGGCAGAGAAATCATACCACAAGAACACATAAGAGGAAATTCAAAAGCTCATTGAAAAATGGGAAGCTGACATAAATAGACATGCAGACACAAATATGGATACTAAGGAATGGAGAGGTTTAATACCAGATTTGGGACAAACAAGGGTAGACTAACATAATTCAAGCAGACACTGTATCTTTATTGGTCTATGAAGATCATCCTTGGCATAGCCTTGGAGTAGATCTCTATGAGCTTGGTGAAATTAGCCCAAGACTTCCCACACTACAAGAGCGAGTTCAATAAGATCAAGTTCCAGCTGAGGAAAAGAGTTCGAAAAGATCAAGTTCATATTGATGATGGAGCTATGTAGTTTAATTCAGGGTTTTATTTAGTCTAGATTGACCTTTTAAAAGATTTGATGGAGGGCTTAAAAAATACCCTCAAAAAGATACATTTTCAACCTTTGGAACAGAAGTTCTTCCAAAAAAGAGTAACCCAACTCCATCGAATTCACCCTTATTTTATTTTGAAATTACAATAATATAAAAATATTTATCTTAATTGGCTTATTCATAAAATAAATAATTATGTAATATGGTTTTGTGTATTTATTTTCTCATGAGAATAATATAAAAAGTAAATAATTGAAATAAAATATTTAGAAAACAATTACTTTGAATTTTAGTTTTGCATGTAAACATGACAAACAAATAAATATTATAAAACAAATATTTGTGAGTTTAGTTCTAATTTATATATTCATAATATAAATATTTGTAATTTTTTTATAGTTATGGTGACAATTCACATTAATAAATCCACTTGTACATGCCAACATGGCAAACACAAAGTTAACTACCCTACTTTATAGAACTTGACAATATAGCATACACCACTTCTTTAAATATATGGTGATATACTCCACTTCCAATAAGATCAATAAAAAATTATTTCACTTTAACACCACATAGTAAGAATGGTGCTAACTTGTCCGTCAAATATGGTGATTATATACTTCATTTTTAATATGATACATAAACATTTACACCACATTAACACCACATAACGTAAGTGGTGCTAGATTATGGTGATATAATTCATTTTTAATATAATACATAAACATTTACACCACATAACTTAAGTGGTGCTAACTTATGGTGATATACTTCATTTTTAATATAACACATAAACATTTACACCATATTAACACCAGATAACTTAAGTGGTGCTAACTTATGGTGATATACAACATTTTTAATATGATACATAAAAATTTACACCACATTAACACCAGATAACTTAAGTGGTGCTAACTTATGGTGCTAAAAGAGAGCTTTTCTTGTTGTGTAAAACATTTCATTCGTCTAACATTTGATCTAATGGCTCAAACATTGAGATAGTGGTAGCTAGGGGAGTTGTTTTCAAATAGTGATGCCTTATGGTGTAATTAAAGTTTACAATCCAAGTTTAATAGATGATGCAATTAAATATGTCTATATAAAATAATGGAGCGCTCAAATTAGTTCCATTTGACTTGGACTTTAACGTTAAAAAAAAAAAAAAAAAAAAAAAACTTGTAGTTTATTTTTATCTATTATTTTATCTTATTTTTTTATTTATAGGTATAGTTTACTTTTATTTTAATATTTTTAATATTTTTTTTCTTTTTTTCTCCGATGGAAAAATAGAGATTAAGTATCATTGGGGATTGGGAATTTATGGGAAAACTCGCTCTGCAGCTAGTCATAGATAAAGGTATCCATTATCTAATAAAGATATCCATCAGCTAATTTCTTTGGGTGATTAGATGTTAAACATTCAAAAATTCCATAAAGGTAAGGAGCATCTTGAACATGTTTGGCTTCCCATGGAGATTATAGAGAAAATTACAAACTTCAAAAATTCCATAAAGATAAGGAACATCTTGAACATGTTTGGCTTAACATGGAGATTATAGCGCAAATTATAAAGTTTGGCTCCACTGTTTTTAATCATATAAGAAGAGAAAATAATGGATTTTTTGATGAATAGGAAAACATTGGTGCTTGCCTAGAATAAAGTGAATTATTATTAGTCAGGGTGAAAACATATCATCATATCCCATGATATATATCAATCCTACTAATGACACAATATGAATCCTTAAGCGTTTTAGGATGCATTGGATTGACAACGATCTAAGTCATGTTTGAGAAGTCATTAATTATTCGGTAATAAATTTAATGGAAGACATGAAGTGACTACCCTCGCAAGCAAATCTCATGGTAGGGTAGTATTTATAAATGTACAAAGGTGAAGGAACTTGTGGACACATGAAAATATTCCTCGCACATAAAATAGAGCGTTCTTCATGCCAAACTTGTATTCGTTAACATATGGAGTAAATGTGGAAAGATGTAGGATACAAATAAAATCACAAAGCAAGTCAACTGTAAAGGCATTCAATGCTTAGGAGGAAAATTAAGTATTGGTAAGATCACCATGCTATATTATAAATGGAAAACAGTTTGTTAGGAAATTCATCGTGTCTCTGTAAAAAAAAAAATCGAGGTCAAGATTGACATCCTCAGCGAGGTTGGGAGAATTTCGAGAAGTGGCGTTACTGGAAGATCTCACTTCTGGCTACTAATGAGGGAAATCCAAATTATCAGGGAGGGAATTGAGAAGCTTCAGCTTCTAGTAGTGAATTTGGCAACAAAGGCTAACATTCTCACTGGAGTGGAAAATGCACGCAAGCCTGAGAAGTTAGTATTTGAAGAGATCCCACTACACGTCGAGGTAGAAAATAACATAATGATGGCAAGTGGATAAACTAGTATAAATTTTGATTTTGCTTAATGTTATGTAACATAGTGTTTTATAATGGCATGTTCTATAGACTATATAAACTTGATTCGGTTAAAAGTATGGTATATATGTTGAAGATAATGGAGAGACTTAATTAGAGAGATTCAGTTCATTAGAACCTTAGATTAGGAGTTTTTTCCTATTTCTTAGGTATTGGTTCTAACTTCCCTATATGCATGTAAGCTATATATTGTTTGTCTTGTAAGGAGAATGTAAAGAGACATGCGGATGCAATCCCTCCTTATGTATTCTCTCATTGAAGAGCTAACCAGTATTGATTAATAAATGTATTCTATCATTTTTATCATGGTATAAGAGCTTTAGTGTTGAATCAAAGCCAGAGTGCTCTGATCCTTGTGAGTGTCCAGGCGGTAGAAGAGAAACTCGTGGTGGCCTGAGTGAGGTTTTTTTTTATTTGAAGAAAATGCCGAGAGCAGCACATTTGTTGGAGACATAGAAGCGTCGACCAGTGCAGACCCATGCAAGAGAAAGGTGTTGATCTCCAAACCTAGTGCAGAGTTGCATGCAAAGATCGCGCTGATCCGTGAGACCGTTACAAAAATTTACAGGATTTTTCCCAGCGCGGCATCAAGGTGGGAATATCACGTTTTTGATCAAGCAGTGAATGTGAATGAACAGCCACTAAGCTCATGTTGGGGGAGCAAAAGAGCTCATGTTATGGAGCATCATGTAGCCAGAGAGATCATGTTGTGGAGCGAAGTTGAGTCAGATAGCTCGTGCCTGTAGAGCGAGAGAGCTCATGCTTGAAGAGCGAGTGAGCTCATGGCAAACAAGCCAGTGAACCGTGGTAGAAGATTCAGTAGTAGATCACTGGTAAATTGTGTGAATATCATTGCAAGCATGATTCGTGAAAGAGGAGCTCATGAGCTCGCAGAAGAAGAGGTCATGGCAGAGGAGCCCGTGAGCCTGTTGTGCAGTGTAGAGAGAAGCCTTCCAGAGTGGTCAAAGATTAGGTAGATCTATTTCTTAACATTTTTTTTTGTGGATCTAGGGTAGATCTGTTTTTTTTTCAAATTTTTCGAAGTCATTTTCTTTTAAAAAGTGTCAAGATGAATAACCAAATGATTGAATCTTACTTGAACAAGAGTAATAAGCTCGACGGTTCCAATTATTCTAATTGGAAATTCAATTTATAGACTATGCTGGAAGGACATAGTGCATGGGGGATCGTGATTGGCAATGAATTGAAACCTACAGTTACAGGAGGAGGATCGGTTGGGACAGTTCAGGATTGGGAGAAGAGGGAGAACAAGGTGAAAACATTGTTGAAAATTTCATTCAAAGATTGCATTATCCCGCACATCAGAGAGTGAAAATCAGCAAACGAGATCTGTGCAACTCTCAAGGATCTGTACGAAATTAGAAACACAAATCATCATTTTTTTAAAATCAATATTCTCTCCATTAAAATGTAGGAGAATGAATCAGTAGTTGTGTTCATCTCTTGCATCAAATACCTCAAAGACAATCTTGGTGACATAGGGAAGGAAGTAAGTAATATTAATCTGGTAACAATTAGTATGAATGGTATGACTAACGACTATCATATTTTTATCACAGTCTTGAATGTGAGAGAGAAATCCCCCAAAATTTGAAGAATTGACTGGTATCTTGATGCAAGAGGAAGAAAGGCGTCCAAAGTTCACATCTTGCTTTAATGGAAAATAAGAAGCCCTTCATAGGGTAGGAAAATGGAGGACATAGAGGTGGAGGTACACCACAAAGAAATTTGACTCCATCACAAGGTATTTCATCATATAGAAATGATTCATCAATAAAATGTTTCTATTGTTGTAAATTTTCCATATGGATAAAAATTGTCAAAAGAATAAGTTTGATGAAGTTCAATAGAGATACAAAAGACATGCAAGAGACTTTGTTGATGGTTACCATAACCAGGACCTCAGACTGTGTATGGTTGATTCTATTGAGAATGATGAAGAAGATATGTGGTTTGTGGACTCAAGAGCTTCCACCCACATGACAGGTAACAAAAAATGGTTTGAATACTTCAAAGAAACCAAAAATGGTGCAAAAATATACCTTGGTCATGACAGAGGGTACCAAATCAAAGTGCATGGTAATTTTCCCGTAAAACTGCCTGGTGGAAATGTTAGTCACATTCAAAACATGATGTATGTACTCAGAATTAATAAGAATTTTATTTTTGTTTCAATGATAACATATCAAAACCTTAAGGTAGATATTTTCAAGTCATATTGTGTTATTAAGGATTTGATGGATTGTATGAAGACAATTGCAACAGGGATTCGAGTGGGAGGTCTTTATAATATGAATGTGAGAAGTGCGCCACATCAAGCTTTGACATCAGCAGGTATGACTGCAGAAGATTTATGGCATCATATATTTGGCCATATTAACTTCAATTATTTGTTGCTACTTCAAAAAAGAGGTATCGCCAATGGTATCCCTGATTTAAAGCATATTCATGTTGACTATGAAGCATGTGCTCTTTGAAAGGTGCACAGGGATGAGTTTTCTATAAATGTAGATAGAAATCATAGAAATATAATAGAGTTAGTCCACACTGTTTTATGTGGGCCAATGTAGTCAAGTTCATTGGGAGGTGCTTATTATTTCTTATTATTTTTTCATGACAGTACAAGATTCACGTGGGTATATTTTCTCAGTAAAAAGAGTCACACTTTTGAATATTTCAAATATTTCAGAAGCATGATTGAGAAGTAGACATGTAAATTCATAAATATTCTCCACTCGAACCAACAAGGAGAATGCAGGAATGTTGATTTCAACAAATATTGCAAAGACCATGGAATACTATAGCAGTTTTCAGTACCCCACACTCCTTAATAAAATGGAGTTGCAAAGAGGAAAAAAATAACCCTTGTGGAGTCTGCTTGCAGCATGCTGAAATGTAAGAATATTTCTAATGGATTTTGGGCTAAAGCAATAAATACTGCAGTATGTTTGAAGAATTGGAGTCAAACAAAAATTCTAGAGTTTAAAACTCCATTTGAATCCTTCTTAGGTTTTAAACATGCAATTAAACTTTTAATAGTTTTTGGATCCAAATATTTTTCTCATGTTCCAAAGGAGGATAGGAAGAAACTGGATTCAAAGGCCATTAAATGCACTTTTGTTGGCTATTGTATTGAATTTAAAGCTTAAAAATTGTTTTATCCCTCTACTCATAAAGCTTTTGCAAGTAGATATGTAGTTTTTCATGAGTAGGTTCATGATGGAAATAATGACAACAAAAATGAAGGATGGGACATTCTTTTGTTGGTGGAAGAAGGGAGTGATGAAATAGGAGACAGCCATGAGCAACAGAAAAAGGAAGAAGCAAAAGGTATAAATACAGTCATCACGCCAAGTCCATTAAGGGATAATCAGAATATGTTTGATGCCACTCCAACACTCAGGAGATCGGGTAGGAAAACTCAATTGCGAGCAATATATAGGGTGAATGATCTTATAATTAACATTTTAAATGTTGTTGAACCCTCTAGCTATAAAGAAGCTAGTGAATATAGTGAATGGAGGGAATCCATGGAAGAAGAATATGAATCAATACTTAAAAACAGAACTTGGGATTTATTTCAAACAATGTTACCTATGAAATGGGAACTATTACCTCAAAATGGGAACTCTAGCCCAAAAAGACTCAAAAAACATGAAAAAATGTCCCCCCCAAAATAAGTGTATAGTCCAGAATGCATTTTTTTTTTCTCAAGGTCAAATTTCACCTTTCTATAAAATTATGCTAAAAACAAAATTGTTTCCTAAAAATGATTGAAAAAACACCCTCAAAACAAAATGAGTTGATGCTAGAATAACAAAAAAAAAATGTTGTGTTACACTTTTGGCAGAGTGTAACAATGGAATTAAAGACAACATATTAGGACATTGAAAAATCGTAAAATTATAAATTTTTTGATAGATGATGTTAAATATAAACAAAATCATGTCTGAAGGGATTATCATTTTGAACAATTTTTATCCATGTTGTTAAACATAAAATATCTTGACTCTAAACAACCCTAAAATTGTAATTATTTTGAACCATAACATTAAAGATAAAATTTTGTAGCGCATAAAAACCCTAATGAAAAGTTGTAAATCTCAAGTTTTTAAATCTTAAGTTTACAAGATAGTTGAACCATGAAATTATTGAGAAATTATATGACTTGAACAATTTTTAAAAATGAACAAGTAAATAAAAAATTTATTATAATATTTGTTTTTCTATATTTTAAATTATAATTGTTTTAGTTTTAAGAAAATAAAAATTAAAAATTAAAATCTTCTTATATGTTTGTTTATATTTTAAAAATATTTTAAATTTTTTTTTATTGTTTTTTTATATTTTAAATAATAATTGTTTTAATTTTTAAAAAATTAAATTAATTTTTTTTTTTTTTTTGTATTTGTTTGTTTATTTTTTAAAACATATTTTTTAATTTGTTTTTATTGTTTTTTTATATTTTAAAATTTTAATTGAATAGTTTTTTCCTTTTTTTAAATATATTAAATAAGACATGTTTTTTTTTATTATAATAGTTTTTTTGTTTAAAAAAAAAAATAAATAATTTAATTAGTTTGCGTTTGAAAAAAATAAAATTAAATAAAAATTAATTTGCCACGCGCTGGGGGCCGGAGGCAGGCTGGGCAACCATCGACGGCGTCGCCCAGCCGGCTTCTGGCCCCCAGCTAGGCAAAGGGTGATTCCGAGAATCACCCTCGGATGGGCAGAGGGTGATTATCGGAATTGCCCTCCGCCCAGCTGGGGGTGATTCTCGGAATCGCCCTCCACCCAGCCGGGGGTGATTCTGCCCTCTACGGGGGGTGATTCAGGGGTGATTCTCGAAATCACCCTCCACCCAACTGGGGATGATTCTCGGAATCGTCCTCCGCCTAGCCAGGGGCGATTTTGGGAATCGCACTCTCCCTAGTTGGGGATGATTCTCGGAATCACCTGCTGCCCAACTGGGGGTGATTCTCGGATTTGCCCTCTGCCTAGCTAGGGGTGATTCTCAAAATCTCCCTCCGCCCAGTCGGGGGCCAGAGGCAGGCTGGGCAACCCTCGATGGAGCCACCTAACAGGCCTTCGGCCTCGGCCAGGCAGAGGGAGATTCTCAGAATCACCCTACACCTAGCCAGGGGCTGGAGACAGGTCGGACGGCACCATCCAGGGCTACCCAACCTGCCTCCGGCCCCCGAATGGGCAAAGGGCAATTCCGAGAATTGCCCTCCACCCAACTATGTGTTGGAGGTAAGCTAGGCAGCCCTCAACGGTGCCACCCGCCGTGCCTTCAGCTCCTGGCTAGGCAGAGGGTGATTCCGAGAATCATCCTCGGTTGGACGGAGGGAGATTCCAAGAATCACCCCCAATTGGACGGAGGGCAATTCCTAGAATCGCCACCGGCTGGGCAGAGGGGGATTCCAAGAATCACCACCGGTTGGGGGGAGGGCGATTTCGAGAATCACCCTCGGTTGGGCGGAGGGTGATTCCAAGAATCACCCCTGGCTGGGTAGAGGGCGATTCCAAGAATCACCCCGCCCTGGGTGGAGGGCGATTCTGAGAATCACCCCGAACTGGCTGGAGGGTGATTCTTGGAATCACCCTTTGCCCAGCCAGGGGTGATTCTCGGAATCACCCTCCGCCCACCTGGGGGTGATTCTCGGAAATGCCCTTGTCCCAACCGATGGTGATTCTCAGAATTTTCCTCTGCCCAGCTAGGGGTGATTCTTGAAATTGCCCTTCACCCAATCGGGGGCTGGAGGCAGGCTGGGCGGCACTGCCAAGGGCTGCCCAACCTGCCTTCAACCTGCAATTGGGTGGAAGGGGATTCTCGGAATCGCCCTCCACATAGTCGTGAACTAGAGCCAGACTGGGTAGCCCTCGACTCTAGCTCCCGACCGGGTGGAGGGTGATTCCAAGAATCTCCCTCTGCCTAGCCAGGGGGTGGAGGGTAGTTGGGTGGCGCCATCGAGGGCTGCCCAGCGTATCTTTTCCCAGTTGGGGGCCGGAGGCACGCTGGGCAACCCTCGACGGCGCCACCCAACCTACCTCCGGCCCCCAGCTAGGTGGAGTGTGATTCAGAGAATCACCCGCAGCTTGGCGGAGGGCAATTCCGAGAATCGCTCCCAGCTGGGCAGAGGGAGATTCTGAGAATCAACCCTAGCTAGATAGAGGGCAATTCCAAGAATCGCCACTGGCTGGGTGGAGGCCAGCCGGGTGGCGTCGTCAAGGGCTGCCCAACCTACCTCCGACCCCCGGCTGGTTGGAGGGCGATTCTCAAAATTTCCCTCCGCCTTGCCGGGTGCTAGATGCACGCCCGGCAACGCCGTCAAATGAATGAGATTGGGTTTTGGATCTATTTTTAAGTTCAGGTAAGTTTTGTTATACAAATTTAAATTTAAATATTTTATTTTTTACTTTTTATGTCTTTACACTAATTTTCTTACTTATTTCTTTTGTACTTGATGATTAGGTACAACACTAGCATGTTTCCTACCAAAAGGAAGAAATTGCATTGCCATTAAGAAAGACCCAGTCCAATGCAAATTTATTCAACAAAGAATTAACGCTCTTGAATTCCTTCGAGATGTGAAGCAAGAAGTTGGTTTGAGGAAGGGAGATTTTAATGAATCACGTGTGGCAAAAAAAGCAAAGGAACCTCAACCACCATTATATGGAATGATTTGAAAGGGACACTTTGGAAGATTTGCAGACATGAAATATCCATTAGAAGATGTCAATGACCAAAATGAATTAGAAAATGTTGCGGAAGAAGCCATCAATGATGTTCAAGATGATGTTGAACATGTATTAGTTGATAATGTTGAGGATCTTTAAGTTATGCTTGTAAACAAAGCTCATTTTTTAGATCTGTTAATCAGTTTTACTTGTAATGTTTAGACTTCGATATTTTATGAGAAGAATCCTTATTTTTTGCAAAAAACATGTGATTACTATTATTTTTTGACATAAAAATAAATAAAAAGGCTATTTTCTTAAGTTTTTTGTTAAGACTTTCCAAAAAATTAGTTTATTTAATGTGTTCAAGAGCTAATCTAACAACTTGACCTGCTTCTCATACTGTAACCTGTAATTGATGCTCCTTGGCCCGTAGCACAACAAGATCAGCATATAACAAATTCACACAATCAAATTAGTCAATTGTTCTCTCGTCCCTGTAGGACGTCAAGAACGAATAATTTAAATAATGTTAATTTGTTCAATAATTGGTTCTCTAATACAAAAATCTCATAACAATAAATAAATATAAGCTTAAACTCCACACTATATTCCACACACTTGCAAATTACTGATTTATGCTTTGAACAGAAAAAAATATCGCTCGATCTTGAAGTGTCCACGCAAATAGCGCTGAGATTGAACAAAATTTGCCCCAAAATCGAGGATTAAATAAACAGATTATTTACCGGCACTCAATCATGCTGAAACCGTTAATGGGAGGCTGGAACAGACCTGATTTATTCTTTAAGGTTGTTGAACACGTTAAGACTTCACTGTATCTCTTACAAACTAAAGTCACCAGAACGTTCAGACTTTGCAATTCAGCAAAGAAATCATGGACGGCCTAGCAGCAGACGGGCCATAGGTCATAAAACACATACGGTGCCATTGCAATAACCAACACACAGTCAAATTATGTGAAAGGCGCAAATGACGTCGTGAAAGGTTTAATGTTGAAATGATATGGGGTCACATCGAAGGTTAAACAAGGCTTCCATGGTTATATAATGGCGAATGCATGAAGTTTGTTCGTAAAGAGTGGCACTTTATACACATTGATGTCGGAGGCAGGATTTTCGAAACACGAATTTGACCCTCCAATCCGCAAGGGAAACCTCTCTTCTCGTCTGCTCGGCTCTGTCAATCTGATTCTGCATATACTGTTGACGGCAGCCCAAAACTATCTCGGCTCGTATAGTTTTTCTGTTGCCTCTGTTTGACGACCGACCCATTTAGCATTGAGTTCCCCTTCACTACGGCTCTTCTTTTCCTGTAGCAGCTCACTCATGCAATTCCACCGAACGGAGTTCAGCAGTGATTCAATAAATGTCGTTGACAGCAATCCTTGCATGCATAGGTTAACCAACTATGATGCCTGGCAATATGATCCTTCTCGAACAGCAATAGTGGCAACGAAAAACAAATTTGGACAACACTTCTATAGTACGTTGAAATATTTAACATAAAACAAAATAACAAACACACAAAACTTCTCACTGCTCTCACATCTTCCTGGCCATCTTCCTGAGCACTCCCATGAGGGATTAAGCTCAACTTGGCTCCAATACCATATTAAAAATTGGAGAGAGCCATTGAACACACAGGAATAACACACAAACAATTAATTTCTATATTCAATAATTAGAGATACATCAAATATATATAGTTAAACTAATGCTAATCTTAGAGAGAGAAGTTGAGAGAATATCTCAACTTCCTCAACAACCCAATCTAAACTAAGTAAGCACAATAATGGAGGAATTATCTCAAACAATTTCATTAAGAATATTTTGATAAATTTTTTAAAGATACCACCTATAAAACGACAGTTGAGGAGGAGGAGAGAACGGAAAACACTACCACCAAGGTCAAAATAACAAACAATTTACTAACAGTAAAAATAAAGTGTAAAACAAAGTGTAAAAGCTGAGAAATCACTAGTAGTAGAGACAGAGCAAATATATCATGGTAAATGTAAAATGTGGGCTTAAACAATATAGTTTAGATAACAATTCCTCAGTTTTCACGGATTTCCGGCCCATTTCTTTATGCAATGTTGTGTATAAGGTCATCTCTAAAATTATCGCACGCCATATCACTCCCTCCCTATCCTTAAACATTTCCTGTGAACAGACTGGTTTTCTCCCTAACAGGCTTACCCATTCCCTCACACGCTTATCCATGATGTTGTGGCCATAGCACAAGATGTTTTTGCACTCAATCCATCTTAAAAATCTTGATGTTGCCATTATGAAGATCGATTTGTAGAAAGCCTACGACTGCATTGATTTGCCTTTTATCTGCCTTGTCCTGTTCAAAATTGGTCTCTCCCCGCTTAATGCCAACGGATCATGTAATGTATCTCGCCTGTCTGGTTCACAGTGCTGATCAATGGAATTCCGACTGATTTCTTTCAAGGTGCCCCTCGCCTCCGCCAAGGTTGCTCCCTATCACCACTTATATTTATATTGGTTATGGATGGTATGAGCATGCATATCAAGGAGGCCCATAGGCATGGAATGTTCCTTGGCATTTGAATGCCCCATAATATTTCTGTCACCCACTTGTTTTTCGTGGATGACGTCCTTGTATTTGGTATCATTGCATGTGCACAGTGGGTCGGATTACACTGTATGCTCCTCGGCTTTGGCACAGCCTCGAGTCTAATTATCAACAACGGCAAATCTATCTTGATATCGGTTACCCAAAACTATGTGGATCTGGAAATCATTGTTGGACTCTTTCAAGTCAACATTTCTCCTGTCACTGGTTGTTTTAAATATATTGGTTTTCATCTCAAGCCACGTGGATACAAAAACAATGAATGGTCCTAGCTTTTGGGAAAATACAGAAAGAGATTAAATATTTGATCACACAAATGGCTCTCCCTCGAGTGACGCTTCATCCTCGCATAGACTGTCCTCCAATAGCTATTTGTTTATTAGGCGCATATATTTCACATCTCACTGGGTATAGTGGATTCCATCAAATCTCAAATTTTATTTTTTCAGGTGCAAAAGGTCCTTGAAAGTTTTTCTTATGTAACATGGAGCTGATTATGCGCCCTAAAAGGTTGGGAGGTTGGGGTCTTCTGAACATTTATCTTTTCTCTCAGGCACTCCTTATCAAATCCATCTCGAGGGCTATTTCGGGTACAGGTAATTGGCCTTCGTTTTTTTAGGCAAAATATAACATTTTTCAGGACTTGGTTTTCCTTTTTCGGGCCTGGTTTCTCCCTCCTCATTGGGGGTCCATCATATGGAGAAGATTTGAGAACGTATTTTCATGTTTTGTCAGTCGCATTTTTTCGAACTTTGGTAATGGACAACATATTTACTCTGCCACCGAAAGGGTACAAGGGCTCCCATCAGGCTTTGCACTCAATCCCCTTCTGCAACATGTGTTTCCACTTAAGGGTCTCTTTTTGATCTCTCAGTTCATCCCTCATTGGAATCAAAGTTGTCCTATTTGGAAGACTACTCAATGGCTGAATCTGGAGAGCATGGAAATTGAGGGTTGGGAGGCATCAGTTCTGCTCCTTAGAGCTGGGAGTTTATGTCTTCACCAGGCGGGTGATAGAATCTTTTGGCTTGGTAAACAACATCGTTCCTCACCTGTGGTCAAGGATATCTACAAAGGCTCTTCGAACCTTTCCATCCCTTGGGAGGGGTCCCTCTTCTATTTTAAATTATGTAATCATAACATCTCTACAAGATAATTATTTTTGTCTAGCTGGCAATGAGGAACCAGGTCTTAAGTTGGGACAGCCTGGTAAAGACGGGCTTCAATGGCCCAAGTTCCTATGTCTTCTGCAAATTGGATTCGGAATCTGTTCAACACATCCTTTTCACCTACCCATTTGTATTGAAAATATTGTCTCATTTTTCACTTGCCTGCAGATCCGAGGCTGGTGGCCTTTCACTTTTCAGCAGTTTATTGAAGCCTAGGTTTCCCTAGTCTCAAGTGCTCGATCACTACATTTATTCCTCTGGTGGGAGGTGTGGCTCGCCAGAAACTAGTACATCTTTTAGGATCTTCAATTCTCGCAGCATATCATTTATTTGGATATTCTTAAGTGGATCAATTCAGTTCCTGTGGTATCACAAGGGACTCATGATCTCTTCTTTTGTCTTCATCCGCATGAAGTCTCTATCCTAACGGGATTTTTCGATGGGGCACAGTAGCTAGGCCAATGTGGGTGTGGTGCGCAGATTAACCTTGGGAATGATGATTTTTACTGCATCGACTGGAATGGTGGCCCTGGCTCTAACATGCGGGTTGAGCTCCTTTCCCTTTGGAGCCTTCTCTGGGTGGAATAAAACTTGCAAGTGAAAAATCTCCATATCTATGGGTATGTTAAGACTGGGATCAATGGGATCATCGATCATTCCTACTTCCAGCCTCATACCCTCCTCCCCTAGTTTTGCAAGATCTAGTATCTTCGTGGTTGCCTTCTTGAACCACCCATCCAACATATTTATCACGAGGCTAATAAGAAGGCGGATTCTCTCTCCAAGTAGGGTCTGCTCTTTCCTTTTGGGTCTGTTCATGTCCAAGATTTCAGGGGGGCTCACTGGTCGCCTCTGCACTGCATCCACTCTCCTAGGAGCACTCTTTATATTATGATATTTTTGTATATCTCTTCTCAGAATGGTTGATGTTCTCTTTGCATGTTCTATTATTTCTTGTTGGGTTATACTCATGATCTCGTATGGTCTCTGTATGTGCCTTTGTGGTCTACTCACTTCTTTTTGTTTGATCACACATGTATCTAACAATTTTTCACAGTTTTCACTTTCATGTTTACTTTCGTCTCGTATGCTATATTTTGGTTCGATTCCAGCACCCTTGTTGTGATGTCGTTGATATGTGTACTATTTTTTTACCTATAATACAACCAACCTTTTTTATTTCTGGAAAAAAAAAAAACTAAAAAAAAAACTTTTTATGCACCCACCAAAAAAAAATGGTTTTTTTTACGCACCCACCAAAAATTTCTCCATGATTTTCTCCCCAATCATTCCAACATTACCTTATTAGCTACTAAACTGAAAATTCATGACATATCAAAATACTAATAGTGGTGTATTAAATTAAGGACAAAACTTGCATTAGACAAGATATGGGTGGGCAAACACATGAATTTAATTTCTGAAATTTCTGGTTGTTGCCCAATACATTCTCCATGTGAGCAACTCTTCCATGATATTTTTTTTCTCAAAGTTTTGATGTGTTGCAGGAGGAAAATATGCAACCTGCAAGGAAAAATAGAATTTCAATTTTTTGTTGTACAACCATTATGGTTG
>JAXQQM020071723.1:0-92135 GCA_034641835.2 Pinus albicaulis
TCGTGTCGATTTTCGTCATGAGTGCCCACCTTGTACTCATGCTTCCATGGTCCCCCATTGGGGCCTTTACTGTGTGGCAGCACCATCAAGTCGCCCTTGTTTAGAGCATCCAAGTTGAGTCATCATTGCATCCATGGAGTCTATACCACGTCCCTTTACACCCCATTATAGCCCTCCATCCTTCATTGCTTGGTCCCTCTCTTGTGTCGCACATTATGACCTTCAGTCTCACTGTCCCCTATCCCTTATGATCTTGTGTCAGTCGCTGCCATGTCATCCATGCTCTTTATGCTCTAACAAGGGAAGTCGTCCATTCGCTACTCAGTCCTTTCCACTTCACTATCATCATTAGTGTCAGTCTGTCCGTCGCTCTACTCTTTTCTCTCGTGCCTTAGTTGAGGGTCTCTCATTGCCTCACCTATGGCGGACCTCCTTCTGTCGACATCAGCTCATTCATTCTAGAAGCCAGGTCTAGAGGGCGGTGTACCTTGGTTCCAGCTTCCACTCTTGTTCGGTGCCTCGGATTAGGCAAAGGGATCTCTCATTTCCCTTTGACTTGATTGTTTCTCCACTCCAGCTCCTTTCAGCATGACCGAGATCCGTATACTTGATGGTTCAGTGATACAGCAGCAGCTCTTGATGATTCCCTGGTGTGTGTGAGATGTCTCAACCCTCATGAGGGGGTGGCCCTGCAGGTAGCCCCCCACATGCCCGGATGACCTCCTCCTTGCAGCCTTCGATGCAGCTCCAGATATTTGATGATGTTGGCCTTAGCCACTTGCAGCGCCTCTTTGATTTGCATGTATCAGTCAGATTTTGTGAGCCCTTCCCCATTTACAGGGGGCATTTGGGTTGTACTTATATCTCATGTACTCAGATATTATTGTACTAGTCCTGGCTGTTATCCCAGGCACAACATGTATGTGAGACTCTTCATTGTATTTTTATCTGGCCCTTGATTATGCCAGCTGTACTCTATGGTTCGGTCCCTTGTTTATTGGACACACTATTCTTTTGTACTTTGTCACGGCGGGCATAGGTATGCCTCCCCCGCCGCCTTCAACACAGGTACCCTCTCATAAAAAGAGACTTGTTGCACCTGCGAGTCTCGTCTCCTCAGGGTCTAGTCCTTCAGCACACTATCTACCTCACATTTCTCTCTCCGACATCCCTTTTTGTTGTCTAGTGATTGTATTCTTACAACGTACTTCGGTCATACGATTTGCTCCTGACACTCGCACGCTGGGGGGCAATCTGTTACACCATTTTTTGGTCATCTAACCTTTTATCATTAGATGGACCCTAGTACACCATGTAAGACCAGTTTTACCCCAAGTAAAACTGCTTTCACTATGTTAATTAGGAAACCCCAAAAGGAAACATTAAACAAACCTATATTTGTTTAATTTTCCTCAAGGAATAATTAATTAAACCATAATTTAATTATTATTCCCAGTCATGTTTAACCCAAAAACAAAGAAATTAATGAGATAAACCCATAGTTATCTTATTATTTTCTAGGAATAATTATTTAAACAATATTCCTTGTTAAATATGACCAAATCAACCACCATTAATCAACTAAATCATTATTTATTTGATTATATCCCAACCACTTCCTTAAAAAGATAAATAAATCATTTATTTATTTATTTTTCACTAATCAAGGGATTTGACCCAAGTCAAACGCCCTTTCCCTCCAACAAATAATAATAAAATATTCCATAGAGGTGGATCTAGATTTGATTAACATTATTTTAATCATGCACCAAGATCTAGAATGACCCAATATTTTGTTATAAATAGGAGGGTTTTCCCCATCATTCTTCACCTTTTTTTGCCTACTAGATCACTCTGGATCTATACACTTGGTCTCATTCCTACCATTTTTGCTCCCATTGAGCTCTATCTTCTACATTGGGTTTTCTACATCTACAAGAGAGAGAAAGCTTAGATCTGAAGTGCTGAGGACTACAAAGAACCCATCCCATTGAGGAGATCCGGATACACCTTCTTGTTTCCTCCCAGGTGCCCTGTAATATAAAAATTCATTCAAAAATCATGTTCTTGTCTTGTCTGTTGGATGCATGGAGCAAACTCTTTACTTTACTGCTTAATGTCTTTCCATTTATAGATCTGTTTGTTGCAGCATTTTAACTACTAATCGCAGATCCGAAGATGTTTGGCAGCCTCTATTGTTGTTAGGGCTATTAGTTATGCGTAGCTAAAGTGGTTCTTTTTCATACACTTCGACGAAGAATACATACTAACACCTTGCCTCATGAATAGCTGCATGAAACTTCATTTGTTTGTTTTCAACCTCCAAGAAGTGGTTGAAATTCCTCGCCCTTTGAAGGTCTTCTTGTAACACCTCAATTTGCCCCTCTTTGTGAATGAGGAGGTTTTCAAGGAGGCGGGCCTCATTGTCACTGTCATCGCTTGGGATAGGGATGATAGCTAATTCATCTCCATGCTTGGCACTTTCTCCAACTATGCTTTTGCCTTTGAAGGCCAATCTGGCGCTTCTCCTCCTTGGCAAGCTAGAAGATGTCTTTTTGGGCAATTTCCTCTTACTAGGAACCATCTTTGTCACTGTTAAGGTGGCAGCTTTAGCTTGCTGTTCTTCCTCAATATCTTGTCCATTTTGTGGCTCAAAAGGTGCTTCAATTGCCTGCCCAACTTGCTGATCCTCAACTGTTGTCTGCTGATGTTCCTCTTCCTGTATCTGCTGCTGTCCCTCAATAACCAAATGTTGCTGTCCCTCTTCCTGCATCTGCTGTTGTTCCTCAACCTCCAACTGCTGTTGTTCACTGCCTTCTCCTTCTTGCTGCTGTTCCTCAACCTCCAACTGCTGTTGTTCACTGCCTTCTCCCTCTTGCTGCTGACTTGGCTGCCCAGTAGTCATTCTGAATTTTCTAGGTGTAGGCCTACTAGACAAAGGCACTGGGCGATGGACAGGCTGAGTAGGAGACACATGAACAGGAGGGACAGTGGCAAAATCTGAATGGTTGATGAATAGATCCCATGAAACCTCTTTCTTCTCTAGCTAGTGCATGAAGATAATCTTGATCAAGGAATGATGAAAGAGAGAAGGGATTTGCTAAGGTGGAGCCTTCTTTTGGACAGTAGATGCCATTTTCTCTATGCTCTTGGACAAAAAGTAAGGAAGGTTTAGTTGCCTGCTTCTGGTAAAATGCATCAACAAGCGGACATGGTAGGCATAAATTCGATTAAACCTCCCTTCACAAGTGAAATATCTCATTATGGCTTTCATCAGCGGAGCATAACTGTCAAGAAGATAGGAAAAAGGGAAAATAGCAGTGATGGTTTCCCTATGTTCAGTCTTGATGAAAGGTTTATAATCCTCTAGATCAAGATGAGCTTGTTTAAACCACTTTTCACCATGATACGGGATCTTGGTAGCCTTGGATACATACCTTGGAGAAATTTTGAAATCAAGACCTGCCAATTGGAAGTGTTTGTCCTTGAATCTCAAAGCGCACAAATGTGTTAGTGGCGAAAAACTCTTGACTTCTTCTATCTTCTGGCAGAAATCAAGACAGCCTACTTCATGGAAATTGAAAAGAACAGATGGGTGAGCATTGATTTCTTCTGTGGAGATAGGCTCATATCTCTTATGTGGACCGCTCCTGTGATCTTGCTTTGGAGGCATTCTGACTTGAACAAGCTTTGGAAGAGGCAAACTGCCTTCACTGTATGTAAAAATGCTCTGCTGGATTGAAACTGGTCACTATACTGTTTGGACAGATATGGACAATGTGGTTTGGATGAAATGCAACAAGCTTTTGGAGCACACAACTTCTGCTCCCTTTGAAAACAACTTTCTACTTTTGATTGTACCTCAGCCAGGCAAACAAACTGTTGTGTATATTCCCTGTGCACAGTATTGAAAATCACCTTTCCTGTGGATTTTTTAGAGGCCAATCCACACACCAATATTTGTGTCTCTAAGACCAATATTCAAATATTAAAACCCTGCTTCTTCAGAAATGGTCTTCCTCTTGAAAAATATCACAGTCAACAGCTCTTCAAAATGATACAATATGGTGAAAAGAAAAGCAGAACTAGGTTAGGTGACATATCAGTGCTTAGTGCTTTATGAAGAACACTTTTGACTTGTGAAGGTAAAAGATCAACCACCACCTTTGTACCTCTGTTTCAATGTTAAATTCCCATCAACAAACTCTGCCCTTCTTTTGTCATGTTCACCTTTGGAAAAATCTGTCAACAAATTCACAGTAGGAATAATACAGTGAAAGAAAGGCAATCTGTTAAAAGAGTGTGCTGTGAGAAAATGCTAAAATTACTCTGTTTTTTTGAAGTCTTAGATGTCAACTAATATACCAAACTCCTTGCTCAAGGAGGCTTTCAATCATTAAGAACCTTGCCTGTATAAGTGTGCCACCCTTCAACAATTAGTATCTCTAGCAAACCACCCTTCATATGCTTAGACTGTAAATACACAGGATTGGAGCAAACGTGACAGAGTTTTTAGAAGACCACACAATTTTTGGCAGAAACCATGTGAGTTCTCTTTTTTCAAAGCAAATATGTCACAATTCCTTCCACTGGTTGCATTTCACTGCTTTGATAATGTGGCAATGTCTGGAGGACTGTGAGGACAGTTTTCTCTTTTAGAATCCAATGACCACAATCTTTATTAACGAAGTACTCTTTGCGGCTTCAAAATGTAAATCTGCCTTCGATGTTTGAAGACTGTCAGGATGCCCTTAATCTCAAGACCAAGTGTCTCTGTAGGTGTTTTTGAAAGACACAGTCTGCCCTCTATTTCATCTTTACACCTCAAAAACTATACAGCAAATAGCATTATTTTCCTGGTATAGTGACATTTTTTAGGGTTCTGTATGCAATGTAATGAGGAGGTTGGTAAAAAGTCTGATACCCTGTTTCTTGGTAGTCACCCTTAACAGTGCATTTCTCATGTACATAGCTTTGAATCCAAGGGTATTTTCAAAGCAATTTCTTGAAACCGAGGGGGAAAATGTGTGAGAGTACCTTTAAAATTGATGAACAATCTTCGTGCAGGGCCGGAGTAGCACCGGGGCCTTCCAAAACTTGCGCGGCACTCTTTTGAAGCCAACACGTCGCGCAAAAATGACCCTGGGTGGCCTGTCGGTTCGACCTGTCGGGCGGTCGGGCGGCCTGTACAGGCATGTCGCGCCAATGTACAGGCGCGTCGCGCTAACAAAGGCCGCCCGTTGAAAACTCCCGCCAGGCGCGTCGCGCAAAAACACAGGCGCGTCGCTCGGCTTTTCTCAGTGCAACAGTTTGCAATTTCGACCGGGTTTTCCTTGCTTTCAGTGCTATGGAGGCGCGGAGCTTCGTCTGAACCCTTTTAAAAGTGACACCTTCACTCTCCAATCTTCCTCTTATGATATTTCAAATGTTTTCAACGGTTCTTTCATTCCTTTCTTGTCATGCAAAAAGGACTAGGGCGTTTTTAACACAGCGAGGCCTCTTTTCGAACAGTGTTATTTCTTTCCCATTTTTCTTTATAGAAAATGAAACAGCATGGTGTCCCGAATTTCTTCATGGGAAAAACCTCCTTTAATTGTATTGAATTTATCATTTGAATAACCTTTCGACCATGTTTGTTCTTGTAACAGTAATGCTGATGCTATTCTTTACATAACCTATTCTAACATTGTCAAGAGACATAATTGCAAACTGCTTTGGTCTTTGAAGGACAGGGTTGGTTTTGTCCACATGTTTCAAAATCTTTCTCCAGAGACTGAAAATAAGCCAAATCATTCTTGTGCTTGATAAACCTGTATACTGACTTGTAGGACCCCTGGTTGCAGAAGATCTTGAAATAGCAGCCTTAATCTTCTTGGACCTTTGATTTAAGAAAAACTTATCCTTTCAACACATCTTCTTGCTTATAGGTATATTACCTATGATGTATCTGTCTTTTCGAATGATGAGAAAGATGCATTTGTTACAAACTCCCAAAGCGAAAATCTCTGAAATTCCAAACTACTTCTTTCCATATAGCATTGTATACCTATTCATCATGCATTCTATAGCTCAACTTTGGCCACTGTTTTACCTTCTTAGTGATAGTTTGAAGAAAATCAATCAGAATGTGTCAAAGAGTACTTTGACCAACCTTGGCGACTGTTGTGTTATTCAACATGAGATGGCCTGTGTTCTTCCAATGTGTTTGATAATTGCTGCTTCCAGGTGATTCACAAGCTTCTCTCTGGACTGTAAGTGCACTCTTTTGGTTGCATGTTTTCACACTATACTTCTCTGTTTTACTCATAAAAGGAGCTCCTTCAGACTTCTGGGCAGGTGATAGTGGAATGTCGTTTAACCATTTTTTTTCCTCAAGCTGCTCCCCTTTGATAGATCTGCATGCATATATAACATTTCCTGTCCACCATGATGTATATTTTGAAAGATATTTTCATATGAATAGGAAGAGTAATATTTTTGAATTAGAGGCATTATCTTTGACCTGTGTAATGACTTCCATTTTCCTTCTTTGTATCTCTCTACTGCACTTTTCTGACTAATTCAGTCTTCAACAATATCCAAGGTTTTGGCCATCTGCTCATACATGGAGGAGGCTCTTCATCAGGTAAGGTATCTGAAGGTGTTTTGACAACTCTGTTTGACACAGCTTTTCTCTGGATGTGATGGTAAGTGAACCACTTGAAAAACATCAATATTAGCATCTTTACTTACAAGCATCACTGTATTTCAGAAGAAACCCTAGCCACAGTGACACTGTTTCTCTGCACTGCTCTAAGGGTGACTGAAGTATCATCATTTGGTTTGGTCATCTCATGACAGACTATTTGAAGGATAGCCTCTGTGACTATGGAGGTCAGTGTCTTTTGAGAAACCAAGAACTTTCCTTCTGCCTGTGTAATGGTATTTGTTGTCAGCATCTATTCCATTTGATCTTGTGGAAAAACAAGCTTCTTATGATTGGAATTTTTACTAATGATAGGCCTTTCTAAAGTTCAACAATTTACATGATTTGCAAGCTTCAAATGACCTCCTTTATCAGACCAAACTGTTTTTCCTTTGAGCTAGCATATTTCAAACTCCATTCCTGTTATAACCATTATTCACATTCATAAAACCTGGAGTCTGTGTTTCATTTGTTCAGTTCAAGGCAAACCTGGACTTTTGCAATCTTCCAAGTCAATATTGGCCAGCGACCTCTGCTTGTGGATGAAGGAGGCGCCCTAACCCTCTGCTTCTAAATGAAGGAGGTTCTGGGCCTTGACAATTTACCAGTTTGCTGAGACAGAGGTGTCTCTTTCTTACTGTGATTTTCATGCTGGAAAGAGCTGTAAGGTCCTGATGAGTGACTTTTGTTTTGCAGCTTCATCTCAGGCTCATAATACATTTAGAAGCAGTTGTTCCTCTAACTGTAGATCCAAGAATTTAATCCTGAGATGAAATTATATATCCTGTTCTTTGTAGAATCCATAAAACACTGTGAAACACCTAATAGTCAGCTTGAGATTGGGGTTTATGGAGTGCTGAGACTTAGGGATATAAGTGGCGTGACTTAGAGCTGTTTGTCAATTTCAGTTGCAGAAAAAGAGGTTAGTCATGGTAGGTCTGTTGCAGATGGAGGATTTTTTGCTTTTTGATGATTGCCAAGGGTGGAATGTCTTAAAGCGCCACTTCCTAACATAGGGGAGACTTTTGAAACAGATGTGGATTTGCCTTTTAAAGCTGATGGGCAGACCAATAAGGCTGAAGCTAGATAGGATAGTGACAATGAGGTTTTGATTTCGCCAGGGGTGGACTGAACAGGTAGAAGGGCGAAAAAAAATTTAGGAGGGTTTTCTGGATGACATATTGACATAAGGAAATCAGTTTCTAGAAAACTCAGCTATAGATATAGTCATCATTAACATGTAAAAAATACTGATGGCTAACAGTGGCTCCATTTGGGGAGGGCAGCTCCTCGTCAGGAGGTGTCCAGAATTCAGATTTTTGGCTTATGAAGACCAGTGCCTTATCCATTGGCGCAAGATTTACCCTTCTCTTGATGTTATTTCTGAAAAGTGACAGCATGGTTAACATCAATGATACTTCTACCTACCCCACTATCTTTCCTAACATTTTTTCTTCTCTTTGGCGCATTTGAACTAGCAGCCTTTTGACAATATATATTTTTCTTTTTGCAAAATGAACCTATCTATTTCTACTCTTATATCTGCCGGGAGTTCAGATTAAACTGATGAACTCCTTCATTTCTCTACCTAAAACTAGATCAACTGTCAAGATTAAGCAGTTTGACAGGATTTCATTCTCTAATCTACAACATGAAATTCAAAAATGATCAAATCAGGATTAGGCAGTCTGATTTGTCATGCATTTGTGGCATAAAAGACAAGCTGCACACAAATGTTATTTTGCAACAAAAGGAAACTAGACAAGCGGGGCTAAGATGTACAATGTGTTTTTCATCCCTCGCTTCTCTCTTTGGTTCTGTTTTTAGGCATGTGGAACCAGAATCTCTCCCTAATCTAAGCTCTGTGATAAGTCAATCTTACACAATGTTGACTATCTTTGCACTCACTAACTTATCAGCATATAAATTTAAACATGCTCAGCTATGATTAGGCTAGATAGCTGAACAAGACATTGAAGTACTAGTAGCGGCATTTAGGCTTGCTCGCTTTCTGAAAGACTATTTTTTGGAACATGGGGCCTTTGTTCTATCTTCACTTGCCCTCTTTTCTGTTTTTACTGTTTTTGACTTTCCTATCTTTTACTGTTTTTGATTTTTCTATCTTTTCAATATTTCAACCAATGGTATGTACAATGACTGAAAGTGTTTCAAACTCAAAAATCTTGGAAATGACGGAATTTTAGCATCTTATCCTCGTAAGGATCTCCTCTCACCCTTGGCCCCCTCAACTCCTGAAAAGAAAAATTTGGGAAATTTTCTCTCTCTAACATGACATAGGGATTCATGCAAGAATCTCTAAACAGCCCATTATCTTCCCTTTGTACCTCTCTGAATATCTGATTTCCACTCCTTTCCTTACTGTATGCTTTCCTCAAGTAATGCATGTATTCTTGGTCATTCTTAAAATAGATAATGACATCATCAAGGTATGCACAGGTGCAGAAATTTAAAACTGAGAACATGGCTTTCATGAACAGATTTCTGACATTGGGTGGTTTTGCAATTTTGAACTTGAAATCAGATCTACCGCGAACTTGAAAAAATCTTTAAGCTATCTACTTAGCAAAGGAATATTATGACCATGACCTGAAACATCATCTTGCAAACATACACGATTAAAAGCACCTTTAATTGGTAAATCATGGTCTTGAGTAGAAAAAACATAATCTCTGTTATAGGGATATGCGGTTTTATTCCTAAAATCAAAGTAGACTCTATGACCAGCTGTTTTATCCCTGATTAGTTCATTTTGTTTCAGGTTTTTGTGTTTTCTCTTGTCAAAGTCATTTTTTGGGGGAAAGGTATTGACACAATATGCTCCATTGTTTTTCCTGTAGAAATTGGTATTCTGCATGAGGTTTCTGATTTTAGCCTTTCTAAGTTCTTCATGAAAAGACAGAATGTGAGCCAATTTTAGTAGTTCAGGTATGCTGGGATTATCACTATCATCCTTGCTCATAAGGAGTTCATCTGGCATTTTCTCAAGATGTTGTGCTACTGAGGTTATGGTCAAAGTTTCATTAGCAGTAGGAGGGTCACATGATGGTAAATCTTTGAGGTATGGTAGAAACATTAAACTCCCTTGCTCCCGGGTTCCAAATAGGTTTATGATGTGTAGGTCTTCTAAAGCCTTTACCCGGAAGAAATTTCCACAAGTTACTGCTAGTGTTTGACTAAAGCTAAAGCAATTTTCTTGATAGTACATAAGGGTTTGCGCTTCTTGCTCTAATCCTACTTCAGAAAGGGAACACTTACTTTCCTCAAGACACAACTGTTCATGATCATGGTAGTTTTGAGTGTCTAGTTCATCATAAGGCACCAGGGACAGCTGATGTGGTGGATCTAAGTTTATATCAGTTTCTTCTGACTCTTCCTCCATGTTTTCATCAATATGCATAATGAAAGAGTTCAGGTCGGAACGCAAGGAACACATTGGAATGTTATCTGGCCTATCTTGACTGCTAATCATATATTTCATGTGTGATTCGCGGTAGAGTATTCTGGTCTGGCCAAACACAGGAATGGTGGCATATGACATGTCCAGTTGGATATTCCCTTGGAGTTTGGCTCCCCAAGATCTGGATAGAAGCATCCCATACTTGGGAGGAATGTCTACCACTACTATATCCATGATTAGATGTTTCGCAGGTATTTGGGCCAGACTAAAACAAAGGTCTTTGATCAAACCCAGGCATTGGACTCTGCTTGAATCAAATGAATACAAGTCTTTGTATGGTCTTGTGATTTCCAAGCCTAATCTTTCCATTACTACCTTTGGCATAAGATTATGCGAGGCGCCAGAGTCTAGCATGGCATTGTGGAGGATTTGGTCGTGGATGTTTAGGCTAATGTAAAATGGAAGAGTAGCTCCCTCTTGGAATTTTCCCTCTACCTTTGGACCAAACAATACTTTAGGAATGTCATCAGTGAGATTAACAGTGTTCGCATCATTCCCTAGATTTAAGACTTTTAGTACTTGGGATTTATAAGAGTTTTGGGCAATAAGTTCAGTAAGAGGCATGGTGATTTTGATCTTAGCGATTTCGCCTTCAAAGCTAAAAGGCACTTGAAGTTTAGATATGTTTGTTTCAGCTTTTTCATCTAAGACCTTGTCTATGTTCTGAGCTTGTTGACCTTGTTTAGGGATTTTGTTTGCCATAGTTGTTTTGGTGATCTTTGTAGAAGTATCAGGAGTATCTGAGAGAGGACTAGTTTGGGTAACTTTAGCTTGGCTTTGGTCAGTCTTCTCAACCTTTATTTTGTCATTGCCTACTGCTTTCTTGAGGATGGTATTTGGGACTCTAGCAGTATCTGAGTTACCTTTCTTGACATTTTCTTGGTTTCTTTTACTTCTAAGGTCATATTTCCTGTGAGCTTCTATAATGGCATTCTGAAAATCTATGGCAGGGTGGTCAAGATCTTCATAGTTAGTCTCATCTTGATCAGGCGAAAAGAAGGCTTGTTCTTCTTCTGTGAGGTACACCTAACTCTCATTGTCAGATCCTATGAGGTTTAGATGACTTTCATCAAGAGGTTCTGTATCCCTATCATCCTCTTCCACATAGTTTTCATTGAAAGGTGGCCTAATCTGTTGGTCATTTTCTCTTGGTCTGTTTTGGGGTTGTTCCCTCCTAAAGTTCTGGTTTCGGTTTTTGATTGGAGGATTTGGCTGGTTGTCCCTAACAGGAGCCTTTTCATTTATCTTTTCCCACATTTTGGCCATGGATTTGACTAGGTCATCTATTCTAGGATCTAGGGAAGGTGATGAAGTGGAGACCTCGTCTCTATATGTGACCTTCCTTTCCGATCTAGTCCTGGCCCTTTTTTCTGCTAAGTTAGCATCTGCTTTTATGGCTATTTGTTGCATTTCCTCCAAGGTAGGGGGATCCTTGTCTCTCAGATGATATGTCATGTCAGGATCAAACCCCTCGGGGAATTTCGCCAAGGCTAAACCAAGTGGGGGTTTGAAATGAGGTGGTAGGGAGTTATATACACTGTTGAATCTAGTGCAGTAAGCTTGGACACTTTCCCCATTTTCCCGTTTTAGGCTGTTATATTCTGACAGGATTTGAATGGGGTTTCTTCGGATTTCCCACCTATTTCTGAAGACTTGATGTAGTGCGGGGATATCAGGGATGCTGTTTGGAGCTAAGCTTTTGAACCATGCTTTAGGTTCACCACCAAGACTTTGAGAAAATATTCTCATTCTGACAGTCTCGTCTTGTACCTCTAGGTATTCATAAGCATCAGTCATTCTACTTATATGTTGTTGAGGTGTGGTGGTGTCTTCTCCGGTAAAGTGTGGGATTTTGTCTTGATGTTTGTTTGGGAGAGGAGCCAAGGGTGGTGGAAACACCAAAGGTGCGTACCAGGCTTCCATGACTGGAGCTAATGGATGATGTACAAGATGAGGACTAGTAGGCGGAAATGAAGTGGTTTGAACAGTGGTGGCGGATGAACTTGGACTAGTGATCTGGTTTTGAGCAGATCTGGGATGATAGCAGCCAAACTGATAAAGAAGCGTGAAATCAGGAGGAGTGGTAGGTGAAGCTTCTCTACTAGGACCCTGTGGTGGGTTTAGGGGCTCAAGATCGTCAAAGTTTATCTTACTATATGATTTACTTCTGGGAAGAGTTTGTGATGACTCTAATTCAAAAGGTGAATCTAGTAGGATAGTGCGATGTTTAGGTGCAGATCTTGCTCTACGGATGGATCTACCAGTAGCTAGATGGTCAGTTTCAGAAGCTTGCCACAGAATCTTTTCTAGGTCATCTACTATGATAGGGGGATTTTGGTCTGGATGGGCTCTGGTATTGATTCTTCGTGAAGCCAGATTTTAGATCCAGAGCTTAGAAAGGATGGTATTGGTGAATGTTCTGGGTGAATGGTTTTTCTAAAGCTTACTAAGGTGAAGGATGGTCAAAATAAAAGGGATGGATTAGTGGAGTCGCCAGGTGGAACTGGGTTGTTTTTGTGAAGATAGCTATGGTCCACCACCAGTAACTAATCTGAGAATGTTTTTGGATTTTCTGAGTTTTATGTGCAGCCTATGGTTCAAAGTATCCTAGACTTGTTTCAACACTTTTCTAGGGTGATGAGAACAAAAAGAGTTTTAAAAAAAAAATGAGTCTATGGGCTGCTTGCTTGTTTAAGGTATCTAAAAGACCAAAGAGTTTATTTGAGTTTGCTAGACTATCATGTACTCAGTGCCCCACCATCTCCCGTTATGTTAGTGAGCGATGGGATGGGTCTATCGGATAGTAGCCTAGAGTTTTGAAAAATAGTAAGGCTTACTAGAAGTTAGTGGAGTCGCCAGGTGGATTGTCAGTTGTTTTGAGGTATACTTGTATGGTCCACCACCAATAATGTCAAAAACCAATCTAAGGGAGTGTTTTGGAGTTTTTTGAGTTTTATGTGCCTACAAGGTTTGGAAGAGTTTTCTATAACTGACTCATCATTTTGCTAAGATGGTGAAAGAGTTATTTTCTACTCTTCAGACAATCTCTAAGTTTACTAAGCTTGATTGAGACTTCAGGAGTTACTAAGGTATACTTAGATTGTCACTAACTCAGAAGGTCCTACTGTAAGTGTCACTATGTTAGTGAGTAGTGGGATAAGTCAATCAGATAGTATTCTTAAAGGTCTCTACAGATAAGGGAAACTAAGCTTGTTTAATACTCAGGGTCCCACCGTGATCGCCATTATGTTAGGGTCCCGTGATTTGGCCGATTGGCTAGCCAAATGACGATGTAACATCAAACCAAGCTTTGGAGCCCAAGGACCCAGCCTTCTTGGACTCAGAGAGGGCTCTCTCTAAATGTGTCAAAGATGTTGGTGTGTTTACTTGCGGTGTTCTGATATTAGGCTAGTTATGAGGTGTGTTTTTGGTTTTTTTAGTTTTTAAGTTTGTGAGGGATGAAACTGATCAAATACATAAAATGGATAACAAGATGCAAATAAATTGGGCTATGGGGTCAAACAGGTCGAGGAGGCTATGAGGTGATGATGTAAAGCTGCTGTAGGGCCGATTTGATTCACTGTAGAAGGGATCTTTGGGCAAAATGGATTAAATGGACAACAAGTTGGTGAAAGACAAGGGATTTCAAGTGTAACTAGTTAATAGCAGACATAAACATGTAATAGAAAGCCATTGATCATGCTAAGTATAACTATAAGCTAATTAATACATAGAAATCAAACATTCCAGCCATACATAGAGGTATAAGACCCTCTAACTTCGGGAAATGGCTATCAGACTTTGGGGAAAACACATAAGACAAACTAACAACTCATAAACTATGCCAGAACGCCTAAACATAGTCTCTAAGTCATTGGGCACTTGGACAAATAAGTTTTCATAGTTTTAGGCAAAGGGCTAGATCGGGACTAGGCCTCCTTGGTTCAACAAAATGATCAACAAATCAATCAAAGAGAAAGTTTTATGGACAGAACTATGGGCAGCTGATAGGTAGGTAGGGAAAACCATACATCCTACTCAACATACATGGAACTGATGAATAAAACTTAACAACAATACCTTAGGTTACTAAAGAGCAGCTAAGAATTCTTTAGCATAACTAGGGGAGAAGAAAACATCAAGCTATGAAGATTCAGGGATTTTGAGGTGCCTCCATGGGCATATCTCAAAATCAATCTTTACTGATCTATAGCAGCAAGAAATATGGAGTATGAATGAAAACAAGAAGACAAAACATATCAAGAAACACTATACCATTCTACCATGTCAAGGAATCCATCAACAATCCTTCATCATTCCTCAAAAGCATCCAAGAGGCAGTCCAAAATCATAACTCAAGTGTATTCTTCAAAGCTCATATGACCAATGTATTAATTCTTCTCTCAAGTTCAGCCTCTGATTTACAATGAGAACCATGGAATAAATAGGCTCGAGGGAGGAAAACCTCATGGAGCAACTAGCTATCCCATTGGCCAAGTCAAAATATCTAAACTTGTCCTTGAGGCTTTGCAAAGCCCAAGGCACAAAATATCCCATAGAATATCTAAAAAACTGCTAAAAACGGAAATTATATTGACTTTACATGATTTCCCAATGATAAAAATAGCTTAACGCACATTTGGGAAAAGTAGATTTTTGGAGTTCAAAAATTACAAAAATACTTCATATTTATGCCTGAAAAAGGTCCCCTGACTTGCTGGATGCAAATGGCAGCCTTCCCGATGTCGAAATGAGGCTCATGAGGGCTTGCTGGAAAGCTTTCTGTGTCTATTTTCCGGCGCAACTAGAACCAACTCAATCCGAGGTTCGGAAGTCATCCAAAACTGTACCTGTGTGAAAAAACCCAGAAAATAGCAGACTGCTGATATGGCGGGCAGAATGTGCAAAATGAGGGTGTTTTTCGCCAATTTGAGGGGGCGAATGATCTTCAAATGCCTTGAAAATCGCTGGAGACCTGCTCATGGAATTATGGCATCCATCGGTATCATCCTCCTCCCTTGACAACTCATCAAACTGAAATGGCGAATTTATGAGTTTTTGGCCAAAAACCCAAAAAATGCCAAAAAACAAAAAGTTATCGAAAAAGGCCCAAAATTGGCATGCATGACCCTCAAGGGTCCATAGCAACATGCTCCGAAGCTGAGGCCAAAATATCAAGGGCTGATATGCTTTTCCCTTCCTTCCGTGCTAGGCGCTTCTCCTTCAACTTCTTCAATTTCTCTTGTGCTACCTTTAATTTTCGCCTGGCAAACTGATTTAGCTTCTGAAAGTGAAGAGTCATGTTTCTTTGTAGCTCAAGATCCCTGTTCGCCCTCTCAAGCTTTGTTTCCAAATGCTGGTTAGCTCTCTCAAGCCATGCTTCTTTGTTTTCCTCAATTTCCTGCTCAAGGAGGGCAGTGAGAGGAAAGGATTCGAAATGAGCTTGTTCTTCTGCTTTCTGCTTTTCCAAGGCTCTTCTAAGCCCGATGGTCCTAGGCCTCTTCCGCCTAGGCTGGTCTTCCTCCTCTTCATCATCAAACTCGCCAATGAGCTCTTCAATTCTTACTTGCGCCTTTTCTGCCTCTTTTTTATACTTAATTGCCCTTGCCTCATGAATAGCTGCATGAAACTTCATTTTTTTGTTTTCAACCTCCAAGAAGTGGTTGAAATTCCTCGCCCTTTGAAGATCTTCCTGTAATACCTCAATTTTTCCCTCTTTGTGAATGAGGAGGTTTTCAAGGAGGCGAGCCTCATTGTCACTATCATCGCTTTGGATAGGGATAATAGCTAATTCATCTCCATGCTTTGTACTTTCTCCAATTCTACTTTTGCCTTTGAAAGCCAATCTGGCGCTTTTCCTCCTTGGCAAACTAGAAAGTGTCTTTTTGGGCAATTTCCTCTTACTAGGAACAATATTTTCTACTGTTAAGGTGGCATTTTTAGCTTGCTGTCCTTCCTCAATATCCTGTCCAGTTTGTGGCTCAAAAGGTGCTTCAATTGTCTGCCCAGCTTGTTGCTCTTCAACTGCTGTCTGCTGCTGTCCCTCTTCCAAATGCTGCTGTTCATAGCCTTCTCCTTCTTGCTGCTGTTCCTCAAACTCCAACTGCTGCTGTCCCTCAACATCCAACTGCTGCTGTTCACTGCCTTCTCCTTCTCCCTGTGGTTCACTGCTCTCTCCTTCTCCCTGTTTACTTGGCTGCCCAGTAGTCATTTTGAGTTTTTTAGGTGTAGGCCTACTAGACAAAGGTACTGGGCGATGGACAGGCTGAGTAGGAGACACATGAACAGGAGGGACAGTGGCAAAATCTGAATGGCCGATGAAAGAATCCCATGAAACCCCTTTCTTCTCTAGCTGGTGTAAGAAGATAATCTTGATCAAGGAATGATGAAAGAGAGAAGGGATTTGCTAAGGTGGAGCCTTCTTTTGGACAGTAGATGCCATTTTCTCTATGCTCTTGGACAAAAAGTATGGAAGGTTTAGTTGCCTGCTTCTGGTAAAATGCATCAACAAGCGGACATGATAGGCATAAATTCGATTAAACCTCCCTTCACAAGTGAAATATCTCATTATGGCTTTCATTAGTGGAGCATAACTGTCAAGAAGATAGGAAAAAGGGAAAATAGCAGTGATAGTTTCCCTATGTTCAGGTTTGATGAAAGGTTTATAATCCTCTAGATCAAGATGAGCTTGTTTAAACCACTTTTCACCATGATACGGGATCTTGGTAGCCTTGGATACATACCTTGGAGAAATTTTGAAGTCAAGACCCGCCAATTGGAAGTGTTTGTCCTTGAATCTCAAAGCGCACAAATGTGTTAGTGGCGAAAAACTCTTGACTTCTTCTATCCTCTGGCAGAAATCAAGACAGCCTACTTCATGGAAATTGAAAAACACAGATGGGTGAGCATTGATTTCTTCTATGGAGATAGGCTCATATCTCTTATGTGGACCGCTCCTGTGATCTTGCTTTGGAGGCATTCTGACTTGAACAAGCTTTGGAAGAGGCAAACTGCCTTCACTGTATGTAAAAATGCTCTGCTGGATTGAAACTGGTCACTATACTGTTTGGACAGATATGGACAATGTGGTTTGGATGAAATGCAACAAGCTTTTGGAGCACACAACTTCTGCTCCCTTTGAAAACAACTTTCTACTTTTGATTGTACCTCAGCCAGGCAAACAAACTGTTGTGTATATTCCCTGTGCACAGTATTGAAAATCACCTTTCCTGTGGATTTTTTAGAGGCCAATCCACACACCAATATTTGTGTCTCTAAGACCAATATTCAAATATTAAAACCCTGCTTCTTCAGAAATGGTCTTCCTCTTGAAAAATATCACAGTCAACAGCTCTTCAAAATGATACAATATGGTGAAAAGAAAAGCAGAACTAGGTTAGGTGACATATCAGTGCTTAGTGCTTTATGAAGAACACTTTTGACTTGTGAAGGTAAAAGATCAACCACCACCTTTGTACCTCTGTTTCAATGTTAAATTCCCATCAACAAACTCTGCCCTTCTTTTGTCATGTTCACCTTTGGAAAAATCTGTCAACAAATTCACAGTAGGAATAATACAGTGAAAGAAAGGCAATCTGTTAAAAGAGTGTGCTGTGAGAAAATGCTAAAATTACTCTGTTTTTTTGAAGTCTTAGATGTCAACTAATATACCAAACTCCTTGCTCAAGGAGGCTTTCAATCATTAAGAACCTTGCCTGTATAAGTGTGCCACCCTTCAACAATTAGTATCTCTAGCAAACCACCCTTCATATGCTTAGACTGTAAATACACAGGATTGGAGCAAACGTGACAGAGTTTTTAGAAGACCACACAATTTTTGGCAGAAACCATGTGAGTTCTCTTTTTTCAAAGCAAATATGTCACAATTCCTTCCACTGGTTGCATTTCACTGCTTTGATAATGTGGCAATGTCTGGAGGACTGTGAGGACAGTTTTCTCTTTTAAGTCCAGCAACCTGTCTTTATATAACGAAGTACTCTTTGCGGCTTCAAAATGTAAATCTCTGCCTTTCGATGTTTTGAAGACTTAAACAGGATGCCCTTAATCTTTAACACCCACCCTTTCCCGTAGGGTCTCTAGATGACACAGTCAGCCTTTTATTTCATCTTTAAACCTCAAAAACTATACAGCAAATAGCGCTACTTTCCTGGTATAGTGACATTTTTTAGAGTTTTGTATGCAATGTAACGAGGAGGTTTGTAAAAAGTCTGATACCCTTTTCTCGTTAGTCACCCTTAACAGTGCATTTCTCATGTACATAGCTTTGAATCCAAGGGTATTTTCAAAGCAATTTCTTGAAACCGAGGGGGAAAATGTGTGAGAGTACCTTTAAAATTGATGAACAATCTTCGTGCAGGGCCGGAGTAGCACCGGGGCCTTCCAAAACTTGCGCGGCACTCTTTTGAAGCCAACACGTCGCGCAAAAATGACCCTGGGTGGCCTGTCGGTTCGACCTGTCGGGCGGTCGGGCGGCCTGTACAGGCATGTCGCGCCAATGTACAGGCGCGTCGCGCTAACAAAGGCCGCCCGTTGAAAACTCCCGCCAGGCGCGTCGCGCAAAAACACAGGCGCGTCGCTCGGCTTTTCTCAGTGCAACAGTTTGCAATTTCGACCGGGTTTTCCTTGCTTTCAGTGCTATGGAGGCGCGGAGCTTCGTCTGAACCCTTTTAAAAGTGACACCTTCACTCTCCAATCTTCCTCTTATGATATTTCAAATGTTTTCAACGGTTCTTTCATTCCTTTCTTGTCATGCAAAAAGGACTAGGGCGTTTTTAACACAGCGAGGCCTCTTTTCGAACAGTGTTATTTCTTTCCCATTTTTCTTTATAGAAAATGAAACAGCATGGTGTCCCGAATTTCTTCATGGGAAAAACCTCCTTTAATTGTATTGAATTTATCATTTGAATAACCTTTCGACCATGTTTGTTCTTGTAACAGTAATGCTGATGCTATTCTTTACATAACCTATTCTAACATTGTCAAGAGACATAATTGCAAACTGCTTTGGTCTTTGAAGGACAGGGTTGGTTTTGTCCACATGTTTCAAAATCTTTCTCCAGAGACTGAAAATAAGCCAAATCATTCTTGTGCTTGATAAACCTGTATACTGACTTGTAGGACCCCTGGTTGCAGAAGATCTTGAAATAGCAGCCTTAATCTTCTTGGACCTTTGATTTAAGAAAAACTTATCCTTTCAACACATCTTCTTGCTTATAGGTATATTACCTATGATGTATCTGTCTTTTCGAATGATGAGAAAGATGCATTTGTTACAAACTCCCAAAACTGAAAATCTATCAAACTACTTCTTTGTCCACTTATAGCATTGTATACCTATTCATCATGCATTCTATAGCTCAACTTTGGCCACTGTTTTACCTTCTTAGTGATAGTCTGAAGAAAATCAATCAGAATGTGTCAAAGAGTACTTTGACCAACCTTGGCGACTGTTGTGTTATTCAACATGAGATGGCCTGTGTTCTTCCAATGTGTTTGATAATTGCTGCTTCCAGGTGATTCACAAGCTTCTCTCTGGACTGTAAGTGCACTCTTTTGGTTGCATGTTTTCACACTATACTTCTCTGTTTTACTCATAAAAGGAGCTCCTTCAGACTTCTGGGCAGGTGATAGTGGAATGTCGTTTAACCATTTTTTAAAGCAACTGCTCCCTTTGATATCAATGCATGCATATATAACATTTCCTGCCCACCATGATGTATATTTTGAAAGATATTTTCATATGAATAGGAAGAGTAATATTTTTGAATTAGAAGCATTATCTTTGACCTTTGTAATGACTTCCACTTTCCTTCTTTGTATCTCTCTACTGCACCTTTCTGACTAATTCAGTCTTCAACAATATCCAAGGCTCTGGCCATCTGCTCATACATGGAGGAGGCTCTTCATAGGTAAGGTATCTGAAAGTTTCTTAACAAATCTGTTTGACACAGCTTTTCTCAGGATGTAATGGTAAGTAAACCACTTGAAAAACATCAATATTAGCATCTCTTCTTGCAAGCATCACTGTGTTTCAGAAGAAACCCTAGCCACAGTTACATTGTTTCTCTGCACTGCTCTAAGGGTGACTGAAATATCATCATTTAGTTTGGTCATCTCATGACAGATTACTTGACAAATAGTTTCTGTGACTATGGAGGTTAGTGTCTTTTGAGAAACTAAGAACTTTCTTTCTGCCTGTGTAATGGCATTTGTTGTCAGCATTTATTCCATTTGATCTTGTGGACAAAATAGGCTTCTTATGATTGGGATGTTTACTGATGACAGGCCTTTCTAAAGTTCAACAATTTACATGATTTGAAAGCTTCAGATGACCTTCTTTATCAGACCAGACTCTTTTTACCTTTGAGCTAGCATATTTCAAACTCTTTTCCTGTTATGACCATCGCTCAAATTCATAAAACCTGGAGATATTGTTTCACTGTTCAATACAAAGCAAACCTGGACTTTTGCAATCTTCCAAGTCAATATTGGCCAGCGACCTCTGCTTGTGGATGAAGGAGGCGCCCTAACCCTCTGCTTCTAAATGAAGGAGGTTCTGGGCCTTGACAATTTACCAGTTTGCTGAGACAGAGGTGTCTCTTTCTTACTGTGATTTTCATGCTGGAAAGAGCTGTAAGGTCCTGATGAGTGACTTTTGTTTTGAAGCTTCATCTCAGGCTCATAATACATTTAGAAGCAGCTGTTCCTCTAACTGTAGATCCAAGAATTTAATCCTGAGATGAAGTTATATTTCCTGTTCTTTGCAGAATCCATAAAACACTGTGAAACACCTAATAGTCAGCTTGAGATTGGGGTTTATGGAGTGCTGAGACTTAGGGATATAAGTGGCGCGACTTAGAGCTGTTTGTCAATTTCATTTGAAGAAAAAGAGGTCAGTCATGGTAGGTCTGTTGCAGATGGAGGCTTTTTGGCTTTTTGATGATTGCCAAGGGTGGAATGTCTTAAAGCGCCACTGAACAGGTAGAAGGGCGAAAAAAGTTTTAGGAGGGTTTTCTGGATGACATATTGACATAAGGAAATCAGTTTCTAGAAAACTCAACTATAGATATAGTCATCATTAACATGTAAAAAATACTGATGGCTAACAGTGGCTCCATTTGGGGAGGGCAGCTCCTCGTCAGGAGGTGTCCAGAATTCATATTTTTGGCTTATGAAGACCAGTGCCTTATCCATTGGTGCAAGATTTACCCTTCTCTTGATGTTATTTCTGAAAAGTGACAGCATGGTTAACATCAATGATACTTCTACCTACCCCACTATCTTTCCTAACATTTTTTCTTCTCTTTGTTGCATTTGAACTAGCAGCCTTTTGACATTATATTTTTCTTTTTGCAAAATGAACCTATCTATTTCTACTCTTATATCTGCCGGGAGTTCAGATTAAGCTGATGAACTCCTTCATTTCTCTACCTAAAACTAGATCGACTGTCAAGATTAAGCAGTTCGACAGGATTTCATTCTCTAATCTACAACATGAAATTCAAAAACGATCAAATCAGGATTAGGCAGTCTGATTTGTCATGCATTTGCGGCATAAAAGACAAGCTGCACACAAATGTTATTTTGCAACAAAGGAAACTAGACAAGCGGGGCTAAGATGTACAATGTGTTTTTCATCCCTCGCTTCTCTCTTTGGTTTTGTTTTAGGCATGTGGAACCAGAATCTCTCCCTAATCTAAGCTCTGTGATAAGTCAATCTTACACAATGTTGACTATCTTGGCACTCACTAACTTATCAGCAAATAAATTTAAACATGCTCAGCTATGATTAGGCTAGATAGCTAAACAAGACATTGGAGCACTAGTAGCGGCATTTAGGCTTGCTCGCTTTCTGAAAGACTGTTTTTTGGAACATGGGGCCTTTGTTCTATCTTCACTTGCCCTCTTTTCTGTTTTTACTGTTTTTGACTTTCCTATCTTTTACTGTTTTTGATTTTTCTATCTTTTCAATATTTCAACCAATGGTATGTACAATGACTGAAAGTGTTTCAAACTCAAAAATCTTGGAAATGACGGAATTTCAGCATCTTATCCTCGTAAGGATCTCCTCTCACCCTTGGCCCCCTCAACTCCTGAAAAGAAAAATTTGGGAAATTTTCTCTCTCTAACATGACATAGGGATTCATGCAAGAATCTCTAAACAACCCAGTGTCTTCCCTTTGTACCTCTCTAAATATCTGATTTCCACTCCTTTCTTTACTGTATGCTTTCCTCAAGTAATGCATGTATTCTTGGTCATTCTTAAAATAGATAATGACATCATCAAGGTATGCACAGATGCAGAAATTTAAAACTGGGAACATGGCTTTCATGAATAGATTTCTGACATTGGGTGGTTTTGCAATTTTGAACTTGCAATCAGATCTATTTCCCGCGAACTTGAAAAAATCTTTAAGCTGTCTATTTTGCAAAGGAATCTTATGACCATGACCTGAAACATCATCTTGCAAACATACACGATTAAAAGCACCTTTAATTGGTAAATCATGGTTTTGAGTAGAAAAAACATAATCTCTGTTATAGGGATATGCAGTATTGTTCCTAAAATCAAAGCAGACTCTATGACCAATTGTTTTATCCCTGATTATTTCATTTTGTTTCATATTGTCGTGTTTTCTCTTGTCAAAACTGTTCTTTGAGGGGAAGGTAGTGACACAGTAATTTCCCTTGCTTTTTCTGTAGAAATTGGTATTCTGCATGAGATTTCTGATTTTGGAATTTCTAAGCTCTTCATGAAAAGACAGAATATGAGCTAATTTTAGTAGTTCAGGTATGCTAGGATTGCAACTATCATTCTTGCTCATAAGAAGTTTATCTGGCATTTTCTCAAGATGTTGAGCTACTGAGGTTATGGTCAAAGTTTCATTTGCAGTAGGAGGGTCACATGATGGTAAATCTTTGAGGTATGGTAGAAACATTAAACTCCCTTTCTCCCGGGTTCCAAATAGGTTTATGATGTGAAGGTCTTCTAAAGCTTTTACCCGGAATAAATTTCCACAAGTTACTGCTAGTGTTTGATTAAAGCTAGAGCAATTTTCTTGATAGTACATGAGAGTTTGTGCTTCTTGCTCTAATCCTACTTGGGAGAGGGGAAACTTACTTTCTTCAAGACACAGCTGTTCATGGTCATGGTAGTTTTGAGTGTCCAGTTCATTATAAGGTACCGGGGACAACTGATGTGGTGAATCTAAGTCTATGTCAGTTTCTTCTGACTCTTCCTCCATGTTTACATCAATATGCATAATGAAATAGTTTAAGTCGGAGCGCAAGGAACACATTGGAATGTTATCTGGCCTATCTTGGCTGCTAATCATGTATTTCATGTGTGATTCGCGGTAGAGTATCCTGTTCTGACCAAACACAGGAATGGTGGCATATGACATGTCCAGTTGAATATTCCCTTGGAGTTTGGCTCCCCAAGATCTAGATAGAAGCATCCCATACTTGGGAGGAATGTCGGCCACTACTATATCCATGATTAGATGTTTCGCGAGTATTTGGGCCAGACTAAAGCAAAGGTCTTTGATCAAACCTAGGCATTGGACTCTGCTTGAATCAAATGAGTATAAGTCTTTGTATGGTCTTGTGATTTCCAAGCCTAATCTTTCCATAACTACCTTCGGCATAAGATTATGCGAGGCGTCGGAGTCCAGCATGGCATTGTGGAGGATTTGGTCGTGGATGTTTAGGCTAATGTAAAATGGAAGAGTAGCTCCTTCTTGGAATTTTCCCTCTACCTTTGGACCAAACAATACTTCAGGAATGTCATCAGTGAGATTAACAGTGTTTGCATCATTCCCTAGATTTAATACTTTTAGTACTTGGGATTTATAAGAGTTTTGGGCAATGAGTTCAGTAAGAGGCATGGTGATCTTGATCTTGGCGATTTCGCCTTCAAAGCTAAAAGGCAACTGAAGTTTAGATATGTTTGTTTCAGCTTTTTCAGCCACGACCTTGTCTATGTTCTGAGTTTGTTGACCTTGTTTAGGGATTTTGTTTGCCATAGTTGTTTCGGTGACTTTTGTAGAAGTACCAGGAGTATCTGAGAGAGGACTAGTTTGGGTAACTTTGGCTTGGCTTTGGTCAGTCTTCTCAACCTTGATTTTGTCATTGCCTACTACTTTTTTGAGGATGGTATTAGGGACTTTAGCAGTATCTGAGTTACCTTTCTTGACATTATCTTGGTTTCTTTTACTTCTAAGGTCATATTGCCTGTGAGCTTCTATAATGGCATTCTGAAAATCTATGGCAGGGTCGTCAAGATCTTCATAGTTGGTCTCATCTTGATCAGGCGAAAAGAAGGCTTGTTCTTCTTCTGTGAGGTACACCTCACTCTCACTATCAGATCCTATGAGGTTTAGATGACTTTCATCAAGAGGTTTTGTATCCCTATCATCCTCTTCCACATAGTTTTCATTGAATGGTGGCCTAATCTGTTGGTCATTTTCCCTTGGTCTGTTTTGGGGCTGTTCCCTCCTAAAGTTTTGGTTTCGGTTTCTGATTGGAGGGTTTGGCTGGTTGTCCCTAACAGGAGCCTTTTCATTTATCTTTTCCCACATTTTGGCCATGGATTTGACTAGGTCATCTATTCTAGGATCTAGGGAAGGTGATGAAGTGGAGACCTCGTCTCTATATGTGACCTTCCTTTCCGATCTAGTCCTGGCCCTTTTTTCTGCTAAGTTAGCATCTTCTTTTATGGCTATTTGTTGCATTTCCTCCAAGGTAGGGGGATCCTTGTCTCTCAGATGATATGTCATGTCAGGATCAAACCCCTCGGGGAATTTCGCCAAGGCTAAACCAAGTGGGGGTTTGAAATGAGGTGGTAGGGAGTTATATACACTGTTGAATCTAGTGCAGTAAGCTTGGACACTTTCCCCATTTTCCCGTTTTAGGCTGTTATATTCTGACAGGATTTGAATGGGGTTTCTTCGGATTTCCCACCTATTTCTGAAGACTTGATGTAGTGCGGGGATATCAGGGATGCTGTTTGGAGCTAAGCTTTTGAACCATGCTTTAGGTTCACCACCAAGACTTTGAGAAAATATTCTCATTCTGACAGTCTCGTCTTGTACCTCTAGGTATTCATAAGCATCAGTCATTCTACTTATATGTTGTTGAGGTGTGGTGGTGTCTTCTCCGGTAAAGTGTGGGATTTTGTCTTGATGTTTGTTTGGGAGAGGAGCCAAGGGTGGTGGAAACACCAAAGGTGCGTACCAGGCTTCCATGACTGGAGCTAATGGATGATGTACAAGATGAGGACTAGTAGGCGGAAATGAAGTGGTTTGAACAGTGGTGGCGGATGAACTTGGACTAGTGATCTGGTTTTGAGCAGATCTGGGATGATAGCAGCCAAACTGATAAAGAAGCGTGAAATCAGGAGGAGTGGTAGGTGAAGCTTCTCTACTAGGACCCTGTGGTGGGTTTAGGGGCTCAAGATCGTCAAAGTTTATCTTACTATATGATTTACTTCTGGGAAGAGTTTGTGATGACTCTAATTCAAAAGGTGAATCTAGTAGGATAGTGCGATGTTTAGGTGCAGATCTTGCTCTACGGATGGATCTACCAGTAGCTAGATGGTCAGTTTCAGAAGCTTGCCACAGAATCTTTTCTGGGTCATCTACTATGATAGGGGAATTTGGGTCTGGATGGGCTCTGGTATTGATTCTTCGTGAAGCCAGATTTTAGATCCAGAGCTTAGAAAGGATGGTATTGGTGAATGTTTTGGGTGAATGGTTTTTCTAAAGCTTACTAAGGTGAAGGATGGTCAAAATAAAAGGGATGGATTAGTGGAGTCGCCAGGTGGAACTGGGTTGTTTTTGTGAAGATAGCTATGGTCCACCACCAGTAACTAATCTGAGAATGTTTTTGGATTTTCTGAGTTTTATGTGCAGCCTATGGTTTGTTAAAGTATCCTAGACTTGTTTCAACACTTTTCTAGGGTGATGAGAACAAAAAGAGTTTACTCTAAAAAATGGGTCTAGGGACTGCTTGCTTGTTTATGGTACCTAAAGGACCAAAGAGTCTATAAGAGTTTGCTGGACTATTATGTACTCAGTGTCCCACCATCTCCCGCTATGTTAGTGAGTGATGGGATAGGTCTATCAGATAGTAGCCTAGAGTTTGGTAAAATAGTAAGGTCTACTAGAAGTTAGTGGAGTCGCCAGGTGGAATGTCAGTTGTTTTGAGGTATACTTGTATGGTCCACCACCAGTAATGTCAAAAGCCAATCTAAGGGAGTGTTTTGGGGTTTTTTGAGTTTTATGTGCCTACAAGGTTTGGAAGAGTTTTCTATAACTGACTCATCATTTTGCTAAGATGGTGAAAGATCTATTTCTACCCTTCAGACAATATCCAAATTTACTAAGCTTGATTGAGACTTCAAGAGTTACTAAGGTGTACTTAGATTGTCACTAACTCAGAAGGTCCTACTGTGAGTGTCACTATGTTAGTGAGTAGTGGGATAAGTCAATCAGATAGTATTCTTTAAGGTCTCTTAAGGTTTAGGGAATCTAAGTTTGTTTAATACTCAGTGTCCCACCGTGATCGCCATTATGTTAGGGTCCCGTGATTTGGCTGATTGGCGAGCCAAATGACGATGTAACATCAAACCAAGCTTTGGAGCCCAAGGACCTAGCCTTCCTGGACTTAGAGAGGGCTCTCTCTATAAGTGCAAAAGATGTCGGTGTGTTTACTTGCGATGTTCTGATATTAGGCTAGTTATGAAGTGTGTTTTTGGTTTTTTAGTTTTTAAGTTTGTGAGGGATGAAAATGATCAAATACATAAACTGGATAACAAGATGTAGATAAATTGGGCTATGGGGTCAAACAGGTCAAGGAAGCTATGAAGTGATGATGTAAAGCTGCTGTAGGGCCGATTTGATTCACAGTAGAAGGGATCTCTGGGCAAAATGGATTAAATGGACTGTAAGTTGGTGAAAGACAAAGGGATTTCAAGTGAAAACTAGTTAATAGCAGACATAAACATGTAATAGAAAGCCATTAATCATGCTAGGAATAACTATAAGCTAATCAATACATAGAAATCAAACATTCCAGCCATACATAGAGGTATAAGACCCTCTAACTTCGGGAAATGGCTATCAGACTTTGGGGAAAACACATAAGACAAAATAACAACTCATAAACTACGCCGGAACGCCTAAACATAGTCTCTAAGTCATTGGGCACTTTGACAAACAAGCTTTCATAGTTTTAGGCAAAGGGCTAGATCGGGACTAGGCCTCCTTGGTTCAACAAGATGATCAACAAATCAATCAAAGAGAAAGTTTTATGGACTGAACTATGGGCAGCTGATAGGTAGGTAGGGCAAACCATACATCCTACTCAACATACATAGAACTTATGAATAAAACTTAGCAACAATACCTTAAGTTACTAAAGAGCAGCTAAGAATTCTTTAGCATAACTAAGGGAGAAGAAAACATCAAGCTATGAGGATTCAGGGATTTTGAGGTGCCTCCATGGGCATATCTCAAAATCAATCTTTACTGATCTATAGCAGCAAGAAATATGTAGTATGAATGAAAACAAGAAGACAAAACATATCAAGAAACACTATACCATTCTACCATGTCAAGGAATCCATCAACAATCCTTCATCATTCCTCAAAAGCATCCAAGAGGCAGTCCAAAAATCATAACTCAAGTGTATTCTTCAAAGCTCATATGACCAATGTATTAATTCTTCTCTCAAGTTCAGCCTCTGATTTACAATGAGAACCATGGAATAAATAGGCTCGAGGGAGGAAAACCTCATGGAGCAACTAGCTATCCCATTGGCCAAGTCAAAATATCTAAACTTGTCCTTGAGGCTTTGCAAAGCCCAAGGCACAAAATATCCCATAGAATATCTAAAAAACTGCTAAAAACGGAAATTATATTGACTTTACATGATTTCCCAATGATAAAAATAGCTTAACGCACATTTGGGAAAAGTAGATTTTTGGAGTTCAAAAATTACAAAAATACTTCATATTTATGCCTGAAAAAGGTCCCCTGACTTTCTGGATGCAATAGGCAGCCTTCGCGATGTCGAAATGAGGCTCATGAGGGCTTGCTGGAAAGCTCTCTATGTCTACTTTTCGACGCAACTGGAACCAACTCAATCCGAGGTCTGGAAGTCATCCAAAACTGTACTTGTGTGAAAAAACCCAGAAAATAGCAGACTGCTGATATGGCGGGCAGAACGTGCAAAATGAGGGTGTTTTTCGCCAATTTGAGGGGGCGAATGATCTTCAAATGCCCTGAAAATCCTTCAGAGACCTGCTCATGGAATTACCAGCAGCTCCATGGTATCATCACTCCTCCCTTGACAACTCATCAAACTGAAAATGGCGAAATTATGAGTTTTTCGGCCAAAAAGAAGAGCAAAATGCCAAAAAACAAAAAGTTCTTTGAAAGCAATGTGCCCAAAATTGGCATGCATGACCTCAGGTCCCATTGACACATGCTCGAGAAGAGCTCTGCCAAAATATCAAGGGCTGATATGCTTTTCCCTTCCTTCTGTGCTAGGCGCTTCTCCTTCAACTTCTTCAATTTCTCTTGTGCTACCTTTAATTTTCGCCTGGTAAATTGATTTAGCTTCTGAAAGTGAAGAGTCCTCTTTCTTTGTAGCTCAAGATCCCTGTTCGCCTTCTCAAGCTTTGTTTCCAAATGCTGGTTAGCCCTCTCAAGCCATGCTTCTTTGTTTTCCTCAATTTCCTGCTCAAGGAGGGCAGTGAGAGGAAAAGCTTCGAAATGAGCTTGTTCTTCTGCTCTCTGCTTTTCCAAGGCTCTTCTAAGCCCGATGGTCCTAGGCCTCTTCCGCCTAGGCTGGTCTTCCTCCTCTTCATCATCAAACTCGCCAATGAGCTCTTCAATTCTTACTTGCGCCTTTTCTGCCTCTTTTTTATACTTAATTGCCCTTGCCTCATGAATAGCTGCATGAAACTTCATTTGCTTGTTTTCAACCTCCAAGAAGTGGTTGAAATTCCTCGCCCTTTGAAGATCTTCCTGTAATACCTCAATTTTCCCCTCTTTGTGAATGAGGAGTTTTTCAAGGAGGCGAGCCTCATTGTCACTATCATCGCTTTGGATAGGGATAATAGCTAATTCATCTCTATGCTTTGTACTTTCTCCAATTTTACTTTTGCCTTTGAAAGCCAATCTGGCGCTTTTCCTCCTTGGCAAACTAGAAAGTGTCTTTTTGGGCAATTTCCTCTTACTAGGAACAATCTTTGCTATTGTTAAGGTGGCAGTTTTAGCTTGCTCTCCTTCCTCAATATCTTGACCAGTTTGTGGCTCAAAAGGTGTTTCAATTTTCTGCCCAACTTGCTGCTCCTCAACTGCTGTCTGCTGCTGTCCCTCTACCTATAGCTGCTGCTGTTCCCCAACCTCTGGCTGCTGCTGTCCCTCAATATCTACCTGCTGTTGTTCCTCAACCTCTAGCTGCTGCTGTTCCTCAACCTCTAGCTGCTGCTGTTCCTCAACCTCTAGCTGCTGCTGTTCATCAACATCTAGCTGCTGCTGTTCACTTCCTTCTCCTTCTCCCTGTGGTTCACTGCCCTCTCCTTCTCCCTGTTGACTTGGCTTCCCAGTAGTCATTTTGAGCTTTTTAGGTGTAGGCCTACTAGACAAAGGCACTGGGCGATGGACAGGCTGAGTAGGAGACACATGAACAGGAGGGACAGTGGCAAAATCTGCATGGCTAATGAATGAATCCCATGAAACCCCTTTCTTCTCCAGCTGGTGTAAGAAGATAACCTTGATCAAGGAATGATGAAAGAGAGAATGGATTTGCTGAGGTGGAGCCTTCTTTTGGACAGTAGAAGCCATTTTCTCTATGCTTTTGGACAAAAAGTATGGAAGGTTTAGTTGCCTGTTTCTGGTAAAATGCATCAACAAGCGGACATGATAGGCATAAATTCGGTTAAACCTCCCTTCACAAGTGAAATATCTCATTATGGCTTTCATCAGCGGAGCATAACTGTCAAGAAGATAGGAAAAAGGAAAAATAGCAGTGATGGTTTCCCTATGTTCAGGCTTGATGAAAGGTTTATAATCCTCTAGATCAAGATGAGCTTGTTTAAACCACTTTTCACCATGATACGGGATCTTGGTAGCCTTGGATACATACCTTGGAGAAATTTTGAAGTCAAGACCCGCCAATTGGAAGTGTTTTTCCTTGAATCTCAAAGCACACAAATGTGTTAGTGGCAAGAAACTCTTGACTTCTTCTATCTTCTGGCAGACATCAAGACGGCCTACTTCATGGAAATTGAAAAGAACAGATGGGTGAGCATTGATTTCTTCTGTGGAGATAGGCTCATATCTCTTATGTGGACCGCTCCTGTGATCTTGCTTTGGAGGCATTCTGACTTGAACAAGCTTTGGAAGAGGCAAACTGCCTTCACTGTATGTAAAAATGCTCTGCTGGATTGAAACTGGTCACTATACTGTTTGGACAGATATGGACAATGTGGTTTGGATGAAATGCAACAAGCTTTTGGAGCACACAACTTCTGCTCCCTTTGAAAACAACTTTCTACTTTTGATTGTACCTCAGCCAGGCAAACAAACTGTTGTGTATATTCCCTGTGCACAGTATTGAAAATCACCTTTCCTGTGGATTTTTTAGAGGCCAATCCACACACCAATATTTGTGTCTCTAAGACCAATATTCAAATATTAAAACCCTGCTTCTTCAGAAATGGTCTTCCTCTTGAAAAATATCACAGTCAACAGCTCTTCAAAATGATACAATATGGTGAAAAGAAAAGCAGAACTAGGTTAGGTGACATATCAGTGCTTAGTGCTTTATGAAGAACACTTTTGACTTGTGAAGGTAAAAGATCAACCACCACCTTTGTACCTCTGTTTCAATGTTAAATTCCCATCAACAAACTCTGCCCTTCTTTTGTCATGTTCACCTTTGGAAAAATCTGTCAACAAATTCACAGTAGGAATAATACAGTGAAAGAAAGGCAATCTGTTAAAAGAGTGTGCTGTGAGAAAATGCTAAAATTACTCTGTTTTTTTGAAGTCTTAGATGTCAACTAATATACCAAACTCCTTGCTCAAGGAGGCTTTCAATCATTAAAACCTTGCCCTGTATAAGTGTGCCACCTTTCAACAATTTGCATCTCTAGCAAACCACCATACATGTGCTTAGACTGTCAATACACAGGATTGGAGCAAAAGTGACAGAGTTTTTAGAAGACCACACAATTTTTGGCAAAAACTATGTGAGTTCTCTTTTTGCAAAGCAAATAAGTCAAAATCCTTTTCACTGGTTGCATTTCACTGTTTTAATAATGTGGAACTGCTTTGAGGACAGTTTTTCTCTTTAAGTCCAAAGACTCGTCTTTATATAACGGCAATTTTGCGGTTTCAAAATGTAAATCTCTCATTTCGATGTTTTGAAGAATTAAACAGATGCCCTTAATCTTAACACCCACCCTTTCCGTAGGGCTTCCTAGATGACACAACAACTCTTTATTTCATCTTTACACCTCAAAAACTATACAGCAAATAGCATTATTTTCCTGGTATAGTGACATTTTTTAGGGTTCTGTATGCAATGTAATGAGGAGGTTGGTAAAAAGTCTGATACCCTGTTTCTTGGTAGTCACCCTTAACAGTGCATTTCTCATGTACATAGCTTTGAATCCAAGGGTATTTTCAAAGCAATTTCTTGAAACCGAGGGGGAAAATGTGTGAGAGTACCTTTAAAATTGATGAACAATCTTCGTGCAGGGCCGGAGTAGCACCGGGGCCTTCCAAAACTTGCGCGGCACTCTTTTGAAGCCAACACGTCGCGCAAAAATGACCCTGGGTGGCCTGTCGGTTCGACCTGTCGGGCGGTCGGGCGGCCTGTACAGGCATGTCGCGCCAATGTACAGGCGCGTCGCGCTAACAAAGGCCGCCCGTTGAAAACTCCCGCCAGGCGCGTCGCGCAAAAACACAGGCGCGTCGCTCGGCTTTTCTCAGTGCAACAGTTTGCAATTTCGACCGGGTTTTCCTTGCTTTCAGTGCTATGGAGGCGCGGAGCTTCGTCTGAACCCTTTTAAAAGTGACACCTTCACTCTCCAATCTTCCTCTTATGATATTTCAAATGTTTTCAACGGTTCTTTCATTCCTTTCTTGTCATGCAAAAAGGACTAGGGCGTTTTTAACACAGCGAGGCCTCTTTTCGAACAGTGTTATTTCTTTCCCATTTTTCTTTATAGAAAATGAAACAGCATGGTGTCCCGAATTTCTTCATGGGAAAAACCTCCTTTAATTGTATTGAATTTATCATTTGAATAACCTTTCGACCATGTTTGTTCTTGTAACAGTAATGCTGATGCTATTCTTTACATAACCTATTCTAACATTGTCAAGAGACATAATTGCAAACTGCTTTGGTCTTTGAAGGACAGGGTTGGTTTTGTCCACATGTTTCAAAATCTTTCTCCAGAGACTGAAAATAAGCCAAATCATTCTTGTGCTTGATAAACCTGTATACTGACTTGTAGGACCCCTGGTTGCAGAAGATCTTGAAATAGCAGCCTTAATCTTCTTGGACCTTTGATTTAAGAAAAACTTATCCTTTCAACACATCTTCTTGCTTATAGGTATATTACCTATGATGTATCTGTCTTTTCGAATGATGAGAAAGATGCATTTGTTACAAACTCCCAAAACTGAAAATCTATCAAACTACTTCTTTGTCCACTTATAGCATTGTATACCTATTCATCATGCATTCTATAGCTCAACTTTGGCCACTGTTTTACCTTCTTAGTGATAGTCTGAAGAAAATCAATCAGAATGTGTCAAAGAGTACTTTGACCAACCTTGGCGACTGTTGTGTTATTCAACATGAGATGGCCTGTGTTCTTCCAATGTGTTTGATAATTGCCGTCTGTGTGATTCACAAGCTTCTCTCCTGACCGTAAGTGCACTCTTTGGTTGCATGTTTTCACACTTATACTTCTCTTACTCATAAAAGGAGCTCCTTCGTACTTCAAGTGTGTGATAGTGGAATGTCGTTTAACTATTTGTGCTAACCGCTTCCCTTTGGTATCAATGGCATACCTATTCATAACATTTCCTGTCCACCATGATGCATATTTTGAAAGATATTTTCATATGAATAGGAAGAGTAATATTTTTGAATTAGAAGCATTATCTTTGACCTGTGTAATGACTTCCACTTTCCTTCCTTGTATCTCTCTACTGCACCTTTCTGACTAATTCAGTCTTCAACAATATCCAAGGCTCTGGCCATCTGCTCATACATGGAGGAGGCTCTTCATTAGGTAAGGTATTTGAAAGTTTCTTAACAGATCTGTTTGACACAGCTTTTCTCAGGATGTGATGGTAAGTAAACCACTTGAAAAACATCAATCTTAGCATCTTTACTTGCAAGCATCACTGTATTTCAGAAGAAACCCTAGCCACAGTGACACTATTTATCTGTACTGCTCTAAGGGTGACTAAAATATCATCATGTGTTTTGGTCATCTCATGACAAACCATTTGAAGGATAATCTCTGTAATTATGGAGGTTAGTGTCTTATGAGAAAATAAGAACTTTCCTTCTACCTGGGTAATGGCATTTGTTGTCAGCATCTGTTCTATTTGATCTTTTGGATAAGCAGGGTACTTATGATTGGAATTTTCACCAATGACAGGCCTTTCTTCATTTCAACAATTCACATGATTTGAAAGCTTCAGATGACCTCCTTTATCAGACCAGACTCTTTTTTCCTAGAATATTCCAAACTCTGTTCCTGTTATGACCATCACTCAAATTCATAAAACCTGGAGATATTATTTCACTGTTCAATACAAAGCAAACCTGGACCTTTGCAATCTTCCAAGTCAATATTGGCCAGCGCCCTCTTCTTGTGGATGAAGGAGGCGCCCTAACCCTCTGCTTGTAAATGAAGGAGGTTCTGGGCCATGACAATTTTCCAGTTTGATGTGACAGTGGTGTCTTTCTTACTGTGATTTTCATGCTAGAAAGAGCTGTAAAGTCTGGATGAGTAGCTTTCTGTTTTGCAGACATATCTCAGGCTCAAGTTACATTTAGAGAGTTGTATTGTTCCTCTAATCAGATCCAAGAATTTAATCCTGAGATGAAGTTATATTTCCTGTTCTTTGCAGAATCCATAAAACACTGTGAAACACCTAATAGTCAGCTTGAGATTGGGGTTTATGCAGTGCCGAGACCTAGGGATATAAGTGGCGCGACTTAGAGCTGTTTGTCAATTTCATTTGCAGAGTGGGAGGTCAGTTATGGTTGATCTGTAACAGATGGAGGCTTTTTGGCTTTATGATGATCGCCAAGGGTAAAATGTCTTAAAGCGCCACTTCCTAACATAGGGGAGACTTTTGAAACAGATTTGGATTTGCCTTTTAAAGCTGATGGGCAGACTAATAAGGCCGAGGGGGGATAGATAGTGACAGCTGAGGTTTTACTGGCTAGTGGACTCCAATGAAGGGCGAAAAAAGTTTTAGGAGGGTTTTCTAGATGACATATTGACATAAGGAAATCAGCTTCTAGAAAACTCAGCTGTAGATATAGTCATCACTAACATGTAAAAAATACTGATGGCTAACAGTGGCTCCATTTGGGGAGGGCAGCTCCTCGTCAGGAGGTGTCCAGAATTCAGATTTTTGGCTTATGAAGACCATTGCCTTATCCATTGGCGCAAAATTTACCCTTCTCTTGATGTTATTTCTGAAAAATGACAGCATGGTTAACATCAATGATACTTCTACCTACCCCACTATCTTTCCTAACATTTTTCTTCTCTTTGGCGCATTTGAACTAGCAGCCTTTTGACAATGCATATTTTTCTTTTTGCAAAATGAACCTATCTATTTCTACTCTTATATCTGCCGGGAGTTCAGATTAAGCTGATGAACTCCTTCATTTCTCTACCTAAAACTAGATCGACTGTCAAGATTAAGCAGTTCGACAGGATTTCATTCTCTAATCTACAACATGAAATTAAAAAACGATCAAATCAGGATTAGGCAGTCTGATTTGTCATGCATTTGCGGCATAAAAGACAAGCTGCACACAAATGTTATTTTGCAACAAAGGAAACTAGACAAGTGGGGCTAAGATGTACAATGTGTTTTTCATCCCTCGCTTCTCTCTTTGGTTCTGTTTTAGGCATGTGGAACCAGAATCTCTCCCTAATCTAAGCTCTGTGATAAGTCAATCTTACACAATGTTGACTATCTTTGCACTCACTAACTTATCAGCAAATAAATTTAAACATGCTCAGCTATGATTAGGCTAGATAGCTGAACAAGACATTGGAGCACTAGTAGCGGCATTTAGGCTTGCTCGCTTTCTGAAAGACTGTTTTTTGGAACATGGGGCCTTTGTTCTATCTTCACTTGCCCTCTTTTCTGTTTTTACTGTTTTTGACTTTCCTATCTTTTACTGTTTTTGATTTTTCTATCTTTTCAATATTTCAACCAATGGTATGTACAATGACTGAAAGTGTTTCAAACTCAAAAATCTTGGAAATGACGGAATTTCAGCATCTTATCCTCGTAAGGATCTCCTCTCACCCTTGGCCCCCTCAACTCCTGAAAAGAAAAATTTGGGAAATTTTCTCTCTCTAACATGACATAGGGATTCATGCAAGAATCTCTAAACAACCCAGTATCTTCCCTTTGTACCTCTCTGAATATCTGATTTCCACTCCTTTCCTTACTGTATGCTTTCCTCAAGTAATGTATGTATTCTTGGTCATTCTTAAAATAGATAATGACATCATCAAGGTATGCACAGATGCAGAAATTTAAAACTGGGAACATGGCTTTCATGAACAGATTTCTGACATTGAGTGGTTTTGCAATTTTGAACTTGACATCAGATCTACTTCCCGCAAACTTGAAAAAATCTTTAAGCTGTCTACTTAGCAAAGGAATCTTATGACCATGACCTGAAACATCATCTTGCAAACATACACGATTAAAAGCACCTTTAATTGGTAAATCATGGTCTTGAGTAGAAAAAACATAATCTCTGTTATAGGGATATGCGGTTTTATTCCTAAAATCAAAGCAGACTCTATGACCAGCTGTTTTATCCCTGATTAGTTCATTTTGTTTCAGGTTGTTGTGTTTTCTCTTGTCAAAGTCATTTTTTGGGGGAAAGGTATTGACACAGTATGCTCCCTTGTTTTTCCTGTAGAAATTGGTATTCTGCATGAGGTTTCTGATTTTAGCCTTTCTAAGTTCTTCATGAAAAGACAGAATGTGAGCCAATTTCAGTAGTTCAGGTATGCTGGGATTATCACTGTCATCCTTGCTCATAAGGAGTTCATCTGGCATTTTCTCAAGATGTTGTGCTACTGAGGTTATGGTCAAAGTTTCATTAGCAGTAGGAGGGTCACATGATGGTAAATCTTTGAGGTATGGTAGAAACATTAAACTCCCTTGCTCCCGGGTTCCAAATAGGTTTATGATGTGTAGGTCTTCTAAAGCTTTTACCCGGAAGAAATTTCCACAAGTTACTGCTGGTGTTTGACTAAAGCTAGAGCAATTTGTTTGATAGTACATGAGGGTTTGTGCTTCTTGCTCTAATCCTACTTTGGAGAGGGGAACCTTACTTTCCTCAAGAGACAACAGTTCATGATCATGGTAGTTTTGAGTGTCCAGTTCATCATAAGGCACCAGGGACAACTGATGTGGTGGATCTAAGTCTATATCAGTTTCTTCCGACTCTTCCTCCATGTTTACATCAATATGCATAATGAAAGAGTTTAAGTCGGACCGCAAAGAACACATTGGAATGTTATCTGGCCTATCTTGACTGCTAATCATGTATTTCATGTGTGATTCGCGGTAGAGTATCCTGGTCTGACCAAACACAGGAATGATGGCATATGACATGTCCAGTTGGATATTCCCTTGAAGTTTGGCTCCCCAAGATCTGGATAGAAGCATCCCGTACTTGGGAGGAATGTCCGCCACTACTATATCCATGATTAGATGTTTAGCGGGTATTTGGGCCAGACTAAAACAAAGGTCTTTGATCAAACCCAAGCATTGGACTCTGCTTGAATCAAATGAATACAAGTCTTTGTATGGCCTTGTGATTTCCAAGCCTAATCTTTCCATTACTACCTTCGGCATAAGATTATGCGAGGCGCCGGAGTCTAGCATGGCATTGTGGAGGATTTGGTCGTGGATGTTTAGGCTAATGTAAAATGGAAGAGTAACTTCCTCTTGGAATTTTCCCTCTACCTTTGGACCAAACAATACTTCAGGAATGTCATCAGTGAGATTAACAGTGTTCGCATCATTCCCTAGATTTAAGAATTTTAGTACTTGGGATTTATAAGAGTTTTGGGCAATGAGTTCAGTAAGAGGCATGGTGATTTTGATCTTAGCGATTTCGCCTTCAAAGCTAAAAGGCACTTGGAGTTTAGATATGTTTGTTTCAGCTTTTTCAGCTAAGACCTTGTCTATGTTCTGAGTTTGTTGACCTTGTTTAGGGATTTTGTTTGCCATAGTTGTTTTGGTGACCTTTGTAGAAGTATCAGGAGTATCTGAGAGAGGACTAGTTTGGGTAACTTTAGCTTGGCTTTGGTCAGTCTTCTCAACTTTGATTTTGTCATTGTCTACTGCTTTCTTGAGGATGGTATTAGGGATTTTAGCAGTATCTGAGTTACCTTTCTTGACATTATCTTGGTTTCTTTTACTTCTAAGGTCATATTGCCTGTGAGCTTCTATAATGGCATTCTGAAAATCTATGGCAGGGTCGTCAAGATCTTCATAGTTAGTCTCATCTTGATCAGGCGAAAAGAAGGCTTGTTCTTCTTCTGTGAGGTACACCTCACTCTCACTATCAGATCCTATGAGGTTTAGATGACTTTCATCAAGAGGTTCCGTATCCATATCATCCTCTTCCACATAGTTTTCATTGAATGGTGGCCTAATCTGTTGGTCATTTTCCCTTGGTCTGTTTTGGGGCTGTTCCCTCCTAAAGTTTTGGTTTCGGTTTCTGATCGGAGGGTTTGGCTGGTTGTCCCTAACAGGAGCCTTTTCATTTATCTTTTCCCACATTTTGGCCATGGATTTGACTAGGTCATCTATTCTAGGATCTAGGGAAGGTGATGAAGTGGAGACCTCGTCTCTATATGTGACCTTCCTTTCCGATCTAGTCCTGGCCCTTTTTTCTGCTAAGTTAGCATCTGCTTTTATGGCTATTTGTTGCATTTCCTCCAAGGTAGGGGGATCCTTGTCTCTCAGATGATATGTCATGTCAGGATCAAACCCCTCGGGGAATTTTTCCAAGGCTAAACCAAGTGGGGGTTTGAAATGAGGTGGTAGGGAGTTATATACACTGTTGAACCTAGTACAGTAAGCTTGGACACTTTCCCCATTTTCCCATTTTAGATTGTTATATTCTGACAGGATTTGAATGGGGTTTCTTCGGATTTCCCACCTATTTCTGAAAACTTGATGTAGTTCTGGGATATCATGGATACTGTTTGGAGCTAAGCTTTTGAACCATGCTTTGGGTTCACCACCAAGACTTTGAGCAAATATTCTCATTCTGACAGTCTCGTCTTGTACCTCTAGGTATTCATAAGCATCAGTCATTCTACTTATATGTTGTTGAGGTGTGGTGGTGTCTTCTCCAGTAAAGTGTGGGATCTTGTCTTGATATTTATTTGGGAGAGGAGCCAAGGGTGGTGGCAACACCAAAGGTGCGTACCAGGCTGCCATGACTGGAGCTAATGGATGATGTACAAGATGAGGACTAGTAGGCGGAAATGAAGTGGTTTGAACAGTGGTGGCGGATGAACTTGGACTAGTGATCTGGTTTTGAGCAGATCTGGGATGATAGGAGCCAAACTGATAAAGAAGCTGGAAATCAGGAGGAGTGGTAGGTGAAGCTTCTCTACTAGGACCCTGTGGTGGGTTTAGGGGCTCAAGATCGTCAAATTTTATCTTACTATATGATTTACTTCTGGGAAGAGTTTGTGATGACTCTAATTCAAAAGGTGAATCTAGTAGGATAGTGCGATGTTTAGGTGCAGATCTTGCTCTACGGATGGATCTATCAGTAGCTAGATGATCAGTTTCAGAAGCTTGCCACAGAATCTTTTCTGGGTCATCTACTATGATAGGGGGATTTGGGTCTGGATGGGCTCTGGTATTGATTCTTCGTGAAGCCAGATTTTAGATCCAGAGCTTAGAAAGGATGGTATTGGTGAATGTTCTGGGTGAATGGTTTTTATAAAGCTTACTAAGGTGAAGGATGGTCAAAATAAAAGGGATGGATTAGTGGAGTCGCCAGGTGGAACTGGGTTGTTTTTGTGAAGATAGCTATGGTCCACCACCGGTAACTAATCTGGAAATATTTTTTAGATTTTCTAAATTTATGTGCAACCTATGGTTTGTTAAAGTATCCTAGACTTGTTTCAACACTTTGCTAGGGTGATGAGAACAAAAAGAGTTTACTCTAAAAAGGGTCTATGGGCTGCTTGCTTGTTTAAGTATCTAAAGGACCAAAGAGTCTATAAGAGTTTGCTAGACTATCATGTACTCAGTGTCCCACCATCTCCCGCTATGTTAGTGAGTGATGGGATAGGTCTATCGGATAGTAACCTAGAGTTCAGTAAAATAGTAAGGCCTACTAGAGGTTAGTGGAGTCGCCAGGTGGATTATTAGTTGTTTTGAGGTATATGTGTATGGTCCACCACCAGTACTGACAAAAACCAATCAAAGGGAGCTTTTTGAGGTTTTTCTGAGTTTTATGTGCCTACAAGGTTTGGAAGATTTCTCTATAACTGACTCATCATTTTGCTAGGATGGTGAGACAACCAGATTCTACTCTTCTAAGTTTGACTGAGATTTTGAGAGTTCCTAAGGGATACCTAGGATGTTTTGACTCAAAGTCCCACCGTGATCGCCATTATGTTAGAGAGCGGTGGGATAAGTCAGCCAGCTAATATTCTCAAAAGTCTCTAAAGATTAGGGAAACTAAGCTTGTTTAATACTCAGAGTCCCACCGTGATCGCCATTATGTTAGGGTCCCGTGATTTGGCCGATTGGCTAGCCAAATGACGATGTAACATCAAACCAAGCTTTGGAGCCCAAGGACCTAGCCTTCCTGGACTCAGAGAGGGCTCTCTCTATAAGTGTCAAAGATGTCGGTGTGTTTACTTGCGGTGTTCTGATATTAGGCTAGTTATGAAGTGTGTTTTTGGTTTTTTTAGTTTTTAAGTTTGTGAGGGATGAAACTGATCAAATACATAAACTGGATAACAAGATGTAGATAAATTGGGCTATGGGGTCAAACAGGTCAAGGAAGCTATGAGGTGATGATGTAAAGTTGCTGTAGGGCCGATTTGATTCACGGTAGAAGGGATCTTTGGGCAAAATGGATTGAATGGACAACAAGTTGGTGAAAGACAAGGGATTTCAAGTGTAACTAGTTAATAACAGACAATAAACATGTAATAGCAAGCCATTAATCATGCTAAGTATAACTATAAGCTAATTAATACATAGAAATCAAACATTCCAGCCATACATAGAGGTATAAGACCCTCTAACTTCGGGAAATGGCTATCAGACTTTGGGGAAAACACATAAGACAAACTAACGACTCATAAACTACGCCGGAACGCCTAAACAGAGTCTCTAAGTCATTGGGCACTTTGACAAACAAGTTTTCATAGTTTTAGGCAAAGGGCTAGATCGGGACTAGGCCTCCTTGGTTCAACAAGATGATCGAAAAATCAGTCAAAGAGAAAGTTTATGGACAGAACTATGGGCAGCTAATAGGTAGGTAGGGAAAACCATACATCCTATCCAACATACATAGAACTTATGAATAAAACTTAGCAACAATACCTTAGGTTACTAAAGAGCAGCTAAGAATTCTTTAGCATAACTAAGGGAGAAGAAAACATCAAGCTATGAAGATTCAGGGATTTTGAGGTGCCTCCATGGGCATATCGCAAAATAAATCTTTACTGATCTATAGATGCAAGAAATATGTAGTATGAATGAAAACAAGAAGACAAAACATATCAAGAAACACTATACCATTCTACCATGTCAAGGAATCCATTAACAATCCTTCATCATTCCTCAAAAGCATCCAAGAGGCAGTCCAAAAATCATAACTCAAGTGTATTCTTCAAAGCTCATATGACCAATGTATTAATTCTTCTCTCAAGTTCAGCCTCTGATTTACAATGAAACCCATGGAATAAATAGGTTTGAGGGAGGAAAACCTCATGGAGCAACTAGCTATCCCATTGGCCAAGTCAAAATATCTAAACTTGTCCTTGAGGCTTTGCAAAGCCCAAGGCACAAAATATCCCATAAAATATCTAAAAAACTGCTAAAAACTGAAATTATATTGACTTTACATGATTTCCCAATGATAAAAATAGCTTAACGCACATTTGGGAAAAGCAGATTTTTGGAGTTCAAAAATTACAAAAATACTTCATATTTATGCCTGAAAAAGGTCCCCTGACTTGCTGGATGCAATAGGCAGCCTTCCCGATGTCGAAATGAGGCTCATGAGGGCTTGCTGGAAAGCTCTCTGTGTCTACTTTCCGGCGCAACTAGAACCAACTCAATCCGAGGTCCGAAAGTCATCCAAAACTGTACCTGTGTGAAAAAACCCAGAAAATAGCAGACTGCTGATATGGCGGGCAGAACGTGCAAAATGAGGGTGTTTTTCGCCAATTTGAGGGGGCGAATGATCTTCAAATGCCCTGAAAATCGCTGGAGACCTGCTCATGGAATTATGGCATCCATCGGTATCATCCTCCTCCCTTGACAACTCATCAAACCGAAATGGCGAAATTATGAGTTTTCGGCCAAAAACCCAAAAAATACCAAAAAAAAAAAAGTTGCCGAAACAGGCCCAAAATTGGCATGCATGACCCTCAAGGGTCCATAGAAACATGCTCCGAAGCTGAGGCCAAAATATCAAGGGCTGATATGCTTTTCCCTTCCTTCCGTGCTAGGCGCTTCTCCTTCAGCTTCTTCAATTTCTCTTGTGCTACCTTTAATTTTCGCCTGGCAAACTGATTTAGCTTCTGAAAGTGAAGAGTCCTCTTTCTTTGTAGCTCAAGATCCCTGTTCACCCTCTCAAGCTTTGTTTCCAAATGCTGGTTAGCTCTCTCAAGCCATGCTTCTTTGTTTTCCTCAATTTCCTGCTCAAGGAGGGCAGTGAGAGGAAAGGCTTCGAAATGAGCTTGTTCTTCTGCTCTCTGCTTTTTCAAGGCTCTTCTAAGCCCGATGGTCCTAGGCCTCTTCCGCCTAGGCTGGCCTTCCTCCTCTTCATCATCAAACTCGCCAATGAGCTCTTCAATCCTTACTTGCGCCCTTTCTGCCTCTTTTTTATACTTAATTTCCCTTGCCTCATGAATAGCTGCATGAAACTTCATTTGTTTGTTTTCAACCTCCAAGAAGTGGTTGAAATTCCTCGCCCTTTGAAGATCTTCCCGTAATACCTCAATTTGCCCCTCTTTGTGAATGAGGAGGTTTTCAAGGAGGCGGGCCTCATTGTCACTATCATCGCTTTGGATAGGGATAATAGCTAATTCACCTCCATGCTTTGTACTTTCTCCAATTTTACTTTTGCCTTTGAAAGCCAATCTGGCGCTTTTCCTCCTTGGAAAACTAGAAAGTGTCTTTTTGGGCAATTTCCTCTTACTAGGAACAATATTTGCTACTGTTAAGGTGGCAGCTTTAGCTTGTTGTCCTTCCTCAATATCCTGTCCAGTTTGTGGCTCAAAAGGTGCTTCAATTGTCTGCCCAGCTTGCTGCTCTTCAATTGCTGTCTGCTGTTGTCCCTCTTCCTGTATCTGCTACTGTCCCTCAATATCCAAATGTTGTTGTTCATTGCCTCCTCCTTCTTGCTGCTGTTCCTCAAACTCCAACTGTTGCTGTCCCTCAAACTCCAACTGCTGCTGTCCCTCAACATCCAACTGTTGCTGTTCACTGCCTTCTCCTTCTCCCTGTGGTTCACTGCCCTCTCCTTCTCCTTGTTTACTTGGCTGCCCAGTAGTCATTTTGAGTTTTTTAGGTGTAGGCCTACTAGAAAAAGGCACTGGGCGATGGACAGGATGAGTAGGAGACACATGAATAGGAGGGACAGTGGAAAAATCTGAATGGCCGATGAAAGAATCCCATGAAACCCCTTTCTTCTCTAGCTGGTGTAAGAAGATAATCTTGATCAAGGAATGATGAAAGAGAGAAGGGATTTGCTGAGGTGGAGCCTTCTTTTGGACAGTAGAAGCCATTTTCTCTATGCTTTTGGACAAAAAGTATGGAAGGTTTAGCTGCCTGCTTCTGGTAAAATGCATCAACAAGCAGACATGATAGGCATAAATTTGGTTAAACCTCCCTTCACAAGTGAAATATCTCATTATGGCTTTCATCAGTGGAGCATAACTGTCAAGAAGATAGGAAAAAGGGAAAATAGCAGTGATAGTTTCTCTATGTTCAGGCTTGATGAAAGGTTTATAATCCTCTAGATCAAGATGAGCTTGTTTAAACCACTTTTCACCGTGATACGGGATCTTGGTAGCCTTGGATACATACCTTGGAGAAATTTTGAAATCAAGACCCGCCAATTGGAAGTGTTTGTCCTTGAATCTCAAAGCGCACAAATGTGTTAGTGGCGAAAAACTCTTGACTTCTTCTATCCTCTGGCAGAAATCAAGACAGCCTACTTCATGGAAATTGAAAAGCACAGATGGGTGAGCATTGATTTCTTCTGTGCAGATAGGCTCATATCTCTTATGTGGACCGCTCCTGTGATCTTGCTTTGGAGGCATTCTGACTTGAACAAGCTTTGGAAGAGGCAAACTGCCTTCACTGTAGGTAAAAATGCTCTGCTGGATTGAAACTGGTCACTAGACTGTTTGGACAGATATGGACAATGTGGTTTGGATGAAATGCAACAAGCTTTTTTAGCACACAAATTCTGCTCCCTTTGAAAACAGCTTTCTACTTTTGATTGTACCTCAGCCAGGCAGACAAACTGCTGTGTATATTCCCTGTGCACAGTATTGAAAATCACCTTTCCTGTGGATTTGTTAGAGGCCAATCCACACACCAATATTTGTGTCTCTAAGACCAATCTTCAAATATTAAAACCCTGCTTCTTCAGAAATGGTCTTCCTCTTGAAAAATATCACAGTCAACAGCTCTTCAAAACGATACAATGTGGTAAAAAGAAGGGCAGACCTAGGTTGGATGAAATATCAGTGCATAGTGTTTTATGAAGAACACTTTTTACTTGTGAAGGTAAAAGATCAACCACCACCTTTGTACCTCTGCCTGCAATGTTAAATTCCCATCAACAAACCCTGCCCTTCTTTTGTCTTGTTTACCTTTGGAAAATCTCCGTCAACAAATTCATAGTAGGAATAATACAGTGAAAGAAAGGAAATCTGCTAAAAAAATGTGCTGTGAGAAAATGCCAATAATTACTCTGTTTTTGAAGTCTCAGATGCCAACCAATAGACCTATCTCCTAGCTCAAGGAGGCTTATAATCATTTAACAATTCTGCCCTGTATAGGTGTGCCACCTTTCACTGATCTTGCATATGTGAAATCAACCCTACATATGCTTAGACTGTCAATACACAGGTTTGGAGCGAAAATGACAGAGTTTTTAGAAGACCACAAGCTTTTAGGCAGAAAATGTGTGAGTTTTCCTTTTCAAACAAAAAGAATGTCAAAACCCCTCTTGCTGAGTGTACTTCACTGCTTTGATAATGTGGCAATGTCTGGAGGACTGTGAGGACGGTTTCTCTGCAGACCTAAAACCCTGCCTTTCTACAGCAAAAACTCCTATAATCAAAGCACAATTCTTTACAGGAAAACTTCTGCCTTTCGACTGTTTTGAAAACAAACTGCCCTCAATTTCATCTTTACACCTCAAAAACTATACAGCAGATAGCATTATTTTCCTGGTATAGTGACATTTTTTTAGAGTTTTGTATGCAATGTAACGAGGAGGTTTGTAAAAAGTCTGATACCCTTTTCTTGTTAGTCACCCTTAACAGTGTATTTCTCATGTACATAGCTTTCACTCCAAGGGTATTTTCAAAGCAATTTCTTGAAACCGAGGGGGAAAACATGTGAGAGTACCTTTAAATTTGATGAAAAATCCTCGTGCAGGGCCGGAGTAGCACCAGGGCCTTCCAAAACTTGCGCGGCACTCCCCTGGAAGCCAAAGACGTCGTGAAAAATGACTCCCGGGTGGTCCGTTTGCCGACTGTTTCCAAGTGGCCGGCGGTTCAGACAAAGGCCACGCGCTAACAAAGGGCGGCCCGTTGAAAACTTCCGCCAGGCGCCCAAAGGCTGCGCAAAATTATGGGGGTTGCTGCCGGCTTTTTCGTACGTTTAATTTTCGACCGGGTTTTCTCGTTTGCTATGGAGGCAATGTAGCTTCGGCTCGAAATTTTTTAAAAGTACCACTTCCAATCTTCTCTTATGATATTTCAAATGTTTTCAACGCGTTCTTTTCATTCCTTTCTTTGTCATGCAAAAAGGACTAGGCGTTTTTAACACAAATATATTCTTTTCAAACAATGTTATTTCTTTCCAATCTTTTTTATAGAAAATGAAACAGCAGGGTGTTTCGAATTGTTTCATGGGGAAAATACCTCCTTTAGAAATATTGAACTTTCATTTTGATAACCTTTCGACCATATTTTCCCTTGTGTCAATAATGCAAGTGCTATTCCTTATATAACCTACTCTAACACTGTCAAGAGACATATCTGCAAACTGCTTTGTTCTTTGAAGGACAGGGCTAGTTTTGTCAACATGTTTTAAAATCTTTCTCCAGAAACTGAAAATAGGCCAAATCATTCTTGTGCTTGATGAATCGTATATCGACTTGTGGTGACCCCCGTCAGTGTACATCTTGAATAGCAGCCCTTAATCTCTTGACCTTTGATTTAAGAAAAACTTTATCCTTTCAACACATTCTCTTGCTTATAGGTACATTACCTATGATGTATCTGTCCTTTGAATGATGAGAGAGATGCATTTGTCCCAAACTCAAAAACTGACAATTTATCAAACTACTTCTTTGTCCACTTATAGCATTGTATACCTATTCATCATGCATTCTATAGCTCAACTTTGGCCACTGTTTTACCTTCTTAGTGATAATCTGAAGAAAATTAATCAGAATGTGTCAAAGAGCATTTTGACCAACCTTGGCGATTGTTGTGTTATTCAACATGAGATGGCATGTGTTCTTCCAATGTGTCTGATAATTGTTGCTTCCAGGTGATTCACAAGCTTTCTCCCTGGACTGTAAGTGCACTCTTTTGGTTGCCTGTTTTCACACTATACTTCTCTGTTTACTCAAAAGGAGTTTCTTTAGACTTCTGGGCAGGTGATAGTGGAATGCCTTTTAACCATTTTTTGAAGCAACTGCTCCTTTTTTGGTATCAATGGCATACCTTATTCATAACATTTCCTGTTCACCAAGATGTATATTTTGAAAGATATTTTCATATGAATAGGAAGAGTAATATTTTTGAATTAGAAGCATTATCTTTAACCTGTGTAATGACTTCCACTTTCCTTCTTTGTATCTCTCTACTGCACTTTTCTGACTAATTCAGTCTTCAACAATATCCAAGGCTCTGGCCATCTGCTCATACATGGAGGAGGCTCTTCATTAGGTAAGGTATCTGAAAGTTTCTTAACAAATCTATTTGACACAGCTTTTCTCAGGATGTGATGGTAAGTAAACCACTTGAAAAACATCAATATTAGCATCTCTTCTTGCAAGCATCATTGTGTTTCAGAAGAAACCCTAGCCACAATGACATTGTTTCTCTGCACTGCTCTAAGGTTGACTGAAATATCATCATTTAGTTTGGTCATCTCATGACAGATTACTTGACAAATAGTTTCTGTGACTATGGAGGTTAGTGTCTTTTGAGAAACTAAGAACTTTCTTTCTGCCTGTGTAATGGCATTTGTTGTCAGCATTTATTCCATTTGATCTTGTGGACAAAACAGGCTTCTTATGATTGGGATGTTTACTGATGACAGGCCTTTCTAAAGTTAAACAATTTACATGATTTGAAATCTTCAGATGAGCTTCTTTATCAGACCAGACTCTTTTTACCTTTGATCTAGCATATTTCAAACTCTTTTCCTGTTATGACCATCGCTCAAATTCATAAAACCTGGAGATATTGTTTCACTGTTCAATACAAAGCAAACCTGGATTTTTGCAATCTTCCAAGTCAATATTGGCCAGCGCCCTCTGATTGTGGATGAAGGAGGCACCCTAACCCTCTGCTTGTAAATGAAGGAGGTTCTGGGCCTTGACAATTTACCAGTTTGCTGAGACAGAGGTGTCTCTTTCTTACTGTGATTTTCATGCTGGAAAGAGCTGTAAGGTCCTGATGAGTGACTTTTGTTTTGCAGCTTCATCTCAGGCTCATAATACATTTAGAAGCAGCTGTTCCTCTAACTGTAGATCCAAGCATTTAATCCTGAGATGAAGTTATATTTCCTGTTCTTTGCAGAATCCATAAAACACTGTGAAACACCTAATAGTCAGCTTGAGATTGGGGTTTACGGAGTGCTGAGACTTAGGGATATAAGTGGCGCGACTTAGAGCTGTTTGTCAATTTCATTTGCAGAATAAGAGGTCAGTCATGGTAGGTCTGTTGCAGATGGAGGCTTTTTGGCTTTTTGATGATTGCCAAGGGTGGAATGTCTTAAAGCGCCACTTCCTAACATAGGGGAGACTTTTGAAACAGATGTGGATTTGCCTTTTAAAGCTGATGGGCAGACCAATAAGGCTGAAGCTAGATAGGATAGTGACAATGAGTTTTTGATTTCGCCAGGGGTGGACTGAACAGGTAGAAGGGCAAAAAAAGTTTTAGGAGGGTTTTCTGGATGACATATTGACATAAGGAAATCAGTTTCTAGAAAACTCAGCTATAGATATAGTCATCATTAACATGTAAAAAATACTGATGGCTAACAGTGGGCACCCTTATTGGAAAACCACTTCTAATAAGATCATGAAAGATGGTATTTACTAACCTACCCTTTTTTCCTGACATCCATAAGATGGTCACTACTTGTCACAAATGTCAAATATTTGAAGGAAAGAGAAATTTGTTTCCCTTAACCTTGAAACTTATTTTTGTAGAGAGCCCTTTCCAACAATGGGGATTAGAATTTATTGGAGAAATTCATCCCCCATCCTCTTCCCAGCATAAATTGATCCTCACTACCATAGATTACTTCACCAAATGAATAAAATCCACTCCTTCTAGAAATTCCACTAACTTTATCATAACAAAATGCCTTGAAACCAATATCCTTTGTAGATTTGGTTGTCAAATAAAAATCACTAAAAAAAATGCTACAGCCTTTAAGTCTAAGAAGATGGTTGATTTGTGTCAAAGGTATCATATAACTTTGGGACATTCAATAGCCTATTACCCTTGGAGTAATGGATTGGTTGAATATTCAAATAAAAATTTGGTGAACATCATTAAAAATCTCTTAGAAGATAATAAGAAATCATGGAACAATAATTTAATCAATGATATTTGGGCTAATAGACTTAACACCAAGAATTCAATTGGCATGTATCCATACTAATTGGTTTATGGAATGGATGCAGTTTTTCCTTCTTATTTAGGAGTTCTAGTCATGACTATTATTTATGAAATTCAAGCTGAACCAAATGATATGCATAGAAGGATCAATGAAACCATTGAGTTGCAGCAGTCCAGAGAGGAAGTTTACAACATAAATCAAGTGATTCAAGAGAATATCAAAAAAATATTTGATAAGAGAACTAAGGCTAATGATTTCAATTTAGGGGAAAAAGTTCTCAAATGGGATTCTAGAAGAGAAGATAAAGGCAAGCATGGAAAGTTTGATAATATACGGCAAAGAACATATATCATTGATTCTTTCATAGGAAATAATCCTTATTTTATTAAAGATTTGGATGGTAAACAGTTGACTGGAGGTCCTCTCAATGGCAGGATACTGAAACATTATTTATTTTAAAATTCAGGTTGGTTTTTCATCATTGTAAATACCACAGTTTTACAGTTTGTGTTTTCAATAATTCATTAGGAAGGTTCAAGCCTGAAGAGAAGGCCCAAAGCCTATTTTAATGAGTAGTCATAAAAAATAGAAAAAAGAAATCAGATGAAGATTTTGCAGAAAATGGAGCATTCAAGGCTACTGGTCTTAGGTTCTTGATATTTCATTGAGAGAAGTTCCATCCCCAGCTGGAGCCACTGTTAGTATCCTATAAATCATAGGATCTCAAGGTGACTGGATATTTTATCTTCCTTGTAATTTCATATTGAAAATGTTTTTCAATATTCAAATGATTTCCAATAAAAAATATGAAAAAGAAAATAAAAGAGGGTAGAAAAAATAAAGAAAAAGAGAAAAAGAAATAAAGAAAAAAGAAATAAAAGCCCCCAAAAAAATTATTGAAAGTGCTACAAATTATAATTACACTACTCATTAGATAGGTTTGTTGAATCATACAGTTTAATCATGATTGAACAATTTTCAATTTCTGCGGATAGGTTAGAAAATAAATATTTTCCAAACTGTTTAATCTTGGCATGTCAATAGATAGGTAGAAAATAATTGACTCAATAGTTTAATCTGATTCAATGGAAGAAATAAGGATATATTTTAGGTTAGAGGTCTAAAATAAAATATGTTTTAGGGTCTGTAAGTCCAAATGCACCCTGCAAAAAATTAAAAAATGTTACATTTGTACTTTGGGTAGGTAGAGGTGAAGAGAAGAAAGAATGGAGGAAACATGAAAATTTTCCTATAAAGTACAGTCTAAAGGTCTCATGTTTTCTATGGTTGAAGGAGAAAAATCAAAAGACAAAGGTTATTCACATTCTAAAAGGTTTGGACAAGGTATTTTTTACTAAGTTTGGAAATTTGTGTTCCTTGAAAGTGGACATGTCTATATTATACTCCATTTTATCCTAAGTCCTAAAATTTCTATTTTACCCTTATCCTAACCTTTGAAACACCACACTCCCTATCCTAAGTCCTAATCTATACCTCCCATCACATATATTCCTTGACCCCAACATCACATCAAAAGTCTTATATGCACTAACTAACCCTCATCTTTCGGTCATCTCCACACACTCCCTATCCATCTGACGACCCACATGAATTTTCGGCCCCCTGTCAACCTCTAAACATTAACATCCATCGGGGTGGGGTGAGTGGTGTCTGAAATAAATGGTATCCAATACTTTCATTGCCACTATGTGTTGCGCTCAGAGCATTTCTCACCCCCCCAGTCCCTTAACACTTACCACTAGGACCCCCGTAAGAAAAGTGGCTTCCACTACATTCTAAACCACCATGCCTTTGACTGTTTCTCTATGTCATTGCACCAAATATCCATTCAGCATTCAACTTGTTGGGGCATTATCCAATGGGCCCACGCCAAAACAAACGGTTTCCCAATTACTTATTAAAATATGAATTCAGCACAGATGGAAAGGCTTACCAAGTTCGTTCTATTCAACTGATACAGGTGATCGAATTTCAAAGGATTAACAACAAAGGTTAGTGAAGACAACCTCCAGTTATCAACGTGAAATTGTCAGTGCTCTGGAAATTTTGTTCACAGTTCTGTTGCTATTTTTTCCCTCCCCATTCTAATCTACAGAATATCCCTTTCCAAGTTCCTTTCTCTTTTATTCCCATTCTTCTCTACACACAGTGAAATTTATCACACAATTACACAATGCCTCCAAAGCCAGATGAACAAAAATTTAGTGCTATGGTCTACCCTTAATTGGACCTGGATCACATGGCTTTGGTAGCCAGAGATTTAAAAATCCATGAGACAGAGTCTGAGTTTTATTTATTCGATATCTACTATTGGCTCGAGGATAAATTTCTTGATGAAGTTAATGATATAGGCCTGTGGGAAACCAAGCTGCATTACTATATTTTCCCCAAAACCCATAGCTGTATAGAGTTCATTAGAAAGTGCCAGGCCTATTATGACATCAACCAGAGATCTATAGTGACTCCAGCTGGAGAGGTCTTGTTTTCCATTAATACCCAATCCATTCAGCAGATGATGCAGGCCTGGATTGTTGAAGAAACCATAAATTTCTCTTACGAAGCCCTTAGGGACTTATATCAGAAGTTGGACTTTGCTAGCAAGGCTAAAACCTTAGATCTCTTTATGGCCACAAATGCCCCAATGACTACAAATAATCCCCCATATCCTTCATCTATTTTCCCTCATAGGACCCAACATATTGTCACTGTTTTTTCATATTTGTTAGGGTATCACACAGACTAGTGGGTAGATGAAGCCATTATTGGTTCCTTATCCATACTTTCATCAGATTCTAAGGCATAAGTCATGTTCAATTATGACCAATTCCTTGTTGATGCCATCCATAATCATTTCTTGAATTTTGAAACAGATGAGTTGTTCAAATACACTTCTGTCTTGGTTTACATGTTTGTTTATTTTCAATCCAATAGATTTCAAATTGACATGACAAGTCTAAATGATGAATCTTAGCCACAATCAGTCATTTTATGGACCACTTTACTAATAAAAGAATAGAAGAAATACACCTACAAGAGTTTTGTGGATTCATTTTTACTTCCAACAATCATTACTCTCAATAGTGCAACATATCCAAGGGTTAGTGAAGAAATTAAGAAGATTATGCAGTTGACATATCAGGTTAGAACAATAGATTGGTGCCAAAATTATATAGAGCTCTGAGGTTATGGGTGTGAATTGGCCCCCTACAAACTGCCAAGGTACCTCTCTATGAGGATATTTTCTTTTGAATATATAAGACAAATGATAAATGCATCTGAGGTGCCTTTTGTCTTTGCAAAGAAAAAGTCTCAATTCGGGATCAAATCATAGATTGGTTCTTTCATTTGCAACAACAGAGCAGAATGGGAGGAGGCCGATAGGATATTGAAGGAGATGAAGTTCACTCATAGTTTCACCTAGTCATATGACCGAATGGGGTTCATCTCCAAGAAAATTATGGAGAACAAGTCTACACCATACATCCACACACACAGGTTTGAAATAGAACAATTCATGAATCAAGAAGAGTGGGCAGCCAATACACTACAAAAGGCTAAAGAAAAAGTGATTTCCACCTCAGGAATTCAAACTCGAACTCCACAAGAAATGAAGGCTAAAGAAGCTAAAGAATACAAGGGAAATGAACCAGTGAAAGAAATAGGAAGAAAGAGGATAAGGGATGATCAGTCTGACATAGACATTGACACATCCACCAAAGAATAGAAGATGAAATATATGGAGAGAGCCAGAGTCCACATGCATATAGACCAGATTCGTGAAAAGGATCAATAGATAGTCATTATAGTCAAATATTCACCAAGCTCTTCCTAGTTGGTGGAAAAACCATTTTCTCAACATATTCTGCCATCATTCCATTCCAACAACATAATTTGCAGACTCCTACATCTACTGCCACTGTAAGGAAAAAGGAGGACAGTATATATCAAACATTTAAAGAGATCAAAATAAAGAATGAGATACTCAATACCAACACCTACAATTAGTTCTAGAAATAGACAAGTAGTTCACAAAGCATGCTTTTATCATCCTTTGAATCTAAGAAGGGAAGAATGAAAATGGCTTTCTTGGAAGGGTAGATCCCTCAGCCCAAAACAACAGCAGACTACAAGAAAAATTCTTTCTAAATTGATCTGAAAAATATTCATCCAATAGATCAAATGGAAATGCACAAGCAGACAGGAGAAATCATCTCATCCACATTGACTAGTAAATCCATGAGTTTATCATAGTTGCATGTTTCATTGTCCAATCCACAATCACATCTTAAAATGGACAAAATTTCCTCCATGGCCAAAGATACAAGTATTGAATCCCTAGAGGATTTATTGATACAAATTAGTTATGACCCAATAAATATACCAGTGGTCGAAGCAATTGTAAGAAAGAAAAATATAGACATAACTGTTGAGTCCCGAATTTGCATCTTTTCCATACACTTTTCCATACCTTTTTCACTTACCTAAACCTCCCAAATTGTCAATATCATGTGCAAAAGGGTATCTAACATGGTTTTTAATTATGTTTTTGTGTTTTCTATTTGATCTAGATTTTGTTCATTCAACTGCGGAATCTTGCCACTTTCCGCAGCTGCTGCAACTTTCCGCAGCTATTTTGTGGAATTATATGCTACAGGTGTTTACAAGGGAAACGAGCCACATGGGCAGGCTAGGAATGACGTGGAAATGGTTCGTGTCCTATTGGTTCAAGCAAACTCGTCCAAAGAAGCCGCGGTCAAAGGCGTCCACATGGAAGTCAACTATGGAGTTTCATGTCGGCCAGACTCTGTTTCGTGGCACATAAACATCCATACGGCCGTTTCTAAGCCTGCGGAGGTTAAATCGACATCTGTGCAGAGCTCTGGAGTCGAATTCAAGCATCCACCTTCCGTAGATCCACTTTCCAACACGGCCATACTCCTATATCCGTGGACATAGTGGTCTACGTGCTCTCTGCCATCATGAACTTTAGGAGACAGTTACAGTTTATTGTTATATATAGAGCGTTTGCATACGCACATAAAGTTAGTTGTGAGTTGTTAGTTGATAGTTGATGTTCGTGAATAAACTCTGTTATCTTTTAGTCTGCTTTGTAGTGATTACACTGCCCTTGAGCCGTAACACTACCATTCTGTAATGAACTGCTTGTTAATATGAGAAGACTCTGTTTTTCAACTTAATTCATGTTTGAGGATCGTTACCAAGGCTGTGTAGAGGGCCCCTGCTCAACTAAGGTTTTGTGTATTAGTGTACATTTCTCATTTCATTTCTTTTAAAAGTCATTGTATCATAATCCATCCATATGTTCATACTTTGTAGTTGTTTCATTTCCGTTTATACATTTCCATAACTTCCATTTCATTTCTGTCTTACATGTTTTAAGATTGTTAATCACCGATCGCCAGGCAGTTTTAGTAGACAATGGTATTTTTATAGTATTTGACTCAATGAGCATGAAACTAACATTGTTCTCGCTTGCTAGTTTTCTTTTCTATAGCTTTTTTTAATCACTCTGCTTTGTAATACTTTGCATTAATATCTATTCAAATAGTTAAATTTAGATATATTGTCGCCTATAGCGCCTTCTGGGGCTGTTCTCCACAAAGCTGTTGCTGTACCTGACTGATGGTGAGGGATTGTATTATGAAATGTGTAGTTTAGTATTAGTTTCTTTTATGCAAATTTAGATATATTAAGCTGCTCATAGCATCTTCAGTTGCCTCCGAAAGCCACAGCTGGACTGATGGTGAGGGATTGTATTATGAAATGTGTAGTTTAGTATTAGTTTCTTTTCTGTAAATTTAGATATATTAAATCATGCATGACATCTTCAGTTGCCTCCGAAAGCCACAGCTGGACTGATGGTGAGGGATTGAATCATGAGTGTATGGTTTAGTATTAGTTTACTTTCTGCAAATTAAATATCAGTTACACAAGTTGTTTATGATTACTTCCGAAAATCATAGCTGGTCTAATGATGAAGGGTCAAAAAATGAATTGATGTAATCTGATTTAGATTTATTTTGTTGCAATTTTGAATTTCCTTAAGCATAGTTTCTTTTGTGTTTAGTTGGCAGCAAGAATAGTTTGGTTTTCATGTTCACTAGTTTACTATTTTGATTCATTAGATTAGCAGCACCTTTTCATTTCAGCAGTACACTTTTACTTTCTTTCAAGTCTTGTTATTGTAATTTTCAATTTGCTTTTAAAGTTTCAAGTTGGTAAATCATTATAGGGGATATCACTTCCTTGAACAAATATAACCAAACTTGTTTTCATTTTAGAATTTCCATTTCACCTTAGAAAGACCAAAAACGACAAAAGTTAAGAAACAGGTTATCTTGCACATATAGTGCGCCGCACTTCATCAGCTTACGATTCCCGGATTGAAAAATTAAATGCAGCAATTTAGGACACACTAAATTGACCAAACATTTTGGCGCCGTTGCCGGGGAAGTGTAACTAGGTAGCCAATTTCTTAAAAAAAAAAACATAAAATCATAAAAGAAGGGAAAACGTGATAACTTCTTGAAGTATGCTCTCCTCTTGCACCTAGTGTGATCTGGAGGATCAGAAAAGAGAGTTATTGGTTTAGTAATTTCTTAAGTATGCTCTCTTCTTGCACCTAGTGTGATCTGGAAGATCAGAAAGAGAATTATTAGCCCAACTTTTTTTTTTTTTAAATAAAAAATGACATGCATAGAGCAAGAGATTCTAGGGGAAGGTTTATAGCTAAAGCCAAGAGTTCAATTTTCATAACTCCATCTTCTTCAAGGCATAGACCAAATTCACCATCATCTACCCCTAGCCTTAAGATTCTTGGAAGTCAAGGAACAACTGAATTAGAGGATTCTCCTATACCACCTACTAAAACCCACTTAGAAAACAAAGAGACTTTCTCTCATCCTTCCTTGGTAGAAGAACTAGAGGACTATAAGGACTCTAAAGAAACTATCATGGCAGAGGAAGTAATAAATAGAGGTGGAGGTAGAAGAGGAGGAGATAATGGAGACAACAATGGTGAAGGAAATGATGGTAGAAATAGGGACAATTTGCTTGGATTCCCTATAGTTGATGAGGAAACTCATGCAACAATGAAAAATATCTCACCATATGTTCTCCCTAACTTTTATGGATTGCGAAGTGAGGATCCTGAAACATTTCTGTTTGAGTTTGAAGTTGTGTGCCGAACTTATGACTATATTGAAGATTCTCAAAAACTCAAACTGTTTCCTTCAACATTGAAGGGATCTGCTTTGAAATGGTTCATGGGATTAGCCACTCAATCTATCAGGACTTGGAATGATATGAAACAAACATTTTTGGATAGATACTTGGATTATTGTATGCTCACCAATCACAAGGATGAGGTATTCAAAATGATGCAAAAAGAAGATGAAAATTTGGAAGACTTAATTGAAAGATTTCAATACAACTTGAAAAGAGCAAAGATGAGCAACTTAGACAATGAAACCTTGAAAGCCCTCCTATTAAAAGCCATTAGAGATGAATGGATAGACATTTTAAACATGATGGGGAAAGGAGACATTTCTCAACTTCCATTTCGTGATATAACATAACTATGTATCCATCTCTCAAGAGGAAAATCTAAAACTGGAAAAGGGCCTAGGGATCCTTCTCTTATTAGGGCTAACAAATCTGCAACTGGATCAGTAAGTAGGGAAGAGATTGGTAATATGCTTGATGAGTTCAAAACTGATATCTTAGGGAGCCTTAGTGAACAACTAGACACCCTTAAAATCCAAAACAAGCAGAAAGCAGAAACAGATGCCTTAGCCATCTTTTGTCCGAAATGTAGAAATAAACATGCTTTAAGGGAATGTCCCTTGGATGCAAAAGTTGTAGAAACATGTATGATTTTCTCAGAAAATCATGAGATCAAGGATTGTCCTTCAATCCCTGGACTCAAAGTCGTTTTTCAAGAAGATCCAAATTCAGTAGAATCTCTCTGTTTTGTCGCAAGGAGACCTTGGCAGGGACAACAATCTCAAGGGTTTAATAACCCTATGAATCTTCAAACCCCACCAAATTGGAATCCTTGGCAACAACCTTGGCCCCAACATCAGAATTCATATCAGCCATGGGTACAGGGGATGCAAAATCCTTATGGGAGATTTACTCAATTTTATCAATATCCTCCATCTTTTCAAAATCAACAAGCTCCACAATTTCCAAGCCCAAATCCACAACTTTCATTGCCATTTCCACAACAATAACCTTCTCAACAAAATACAAATCCTCAACTCATGCTCCCATACCAACAGAAGACAAATCAACTTCCAGCTCAGCCATTGCCAAATCCTAACAATAAGAATCCTCAAACTACTTATGTGGTAGAAGGACAACAATTTCCTACCTATATGATTGTTCCTCTCAACGATGTACAACTCAGATCTGGTAGAGTTTTCGAAAAACCTTCTATAGACATTCAAGAGCAAGATACCTCTGAAGACGACTCTCTTCAAGTCAATAAAGGTTCTGAGGAAGAATATCTTCAAAATTCAAAAATTCAAAAAGAAAAAGAAAAGCTAACAACTCCTATAGTTGAGCAACCTGTATCTTCATCTACACCTCCTTTTCCGGAAAGACTACAAATTGATAAGGGGGTGGAAAAACAAATCTTGTTGCCTAACTATGACTTTATAGATGAATTGAAGAATGTTTGTATCAAGATTCCATTGCTACAAGCCATTCGAGAAATTCCTATTCTAGCAAAAACCATAAAGGAGTTGAGTTTCAAAAGACCAGGAAGGAAACTAAAAGACACAAGAAGAATCCACCTGGTAGGAAAGATTGCAGACATTATGATGGGAAAAAATACTATGCAGAAGTATGTAGATCCAGGAAGTCCAATTTTCAAGACATATATAAATGGGATAGAAATTCCAAACACATTGATTGACTTAGGGGCTGCTATCAACATTATGAGTAGACAGACTATGGAACAGTTAAAACTTCCTAACCTTCTTTTTACACCTACTTTATTGCAACTTGCAGATCGATCGGTTATTAAACCATATGGTGTATTAGAAGATATTTCAGTCTCCTTAGATTCTTGGGAATATCCAGTAGACTTTATGATTTTGACTCCCAAAAGTAATCTAGGAGGACATCCACTTATCTTAGGAAGACCTTGGCTAGCCACAGCTGATGCTTTTATTAGTTGTAGATCTGGAGACATGTACATTTCAAATGGTAATTTGACAAAGAAATTCAATTTGTATCCTCCAGCAAGAGCAATCACAGAAATAGGAGACAATGAATGGGTCGATGATGAGAACACTATACAACCTGTCTTTACCATTTCTGAAATTAGTGAGGATAGTCAAATTCTGAACACATTAGAAAATTTTGAGATAACTTCAGAATATGACCCCACACAATTTCAGTTGGAATCTGACATAGAACATTTATCATCAAGACAAATGTCTCTTTACTCTATGGAAGAGTTTGGTAATTCTGCTATTGAGATTTTTCCAGAAAAGACATTGAATATCAACAAACATCCGGAGAAGTCACAACAAGAAGAACTAACCAGAATCTTGCAAAAACATTCTACTGCATTTGCATGGGAGTATACTGACATGAAGGGTATTGATCCTAAGACTTGCATCCATCATATCTATATTGAGGAAAACAGTAGACCAATCAGACAACCTCAAAGAAGGATGAATCCAAATCTTAGGGAGATAGTGAAAGAAGAGCTCCAAAACTTCTCAATGTAAACTTCATTTATCCAATTTTAGATAGCCGATGGGTTTCTCCTTTGGTTATAGTACCTAAAAAGAATGGTAAATGGAGAGTATGCATTGATTACAGGGAATTGAACAAAGCAACTTTGAAGGATCACTTTCCTTTGCCTTTTATTGATCAGGTATTAGATACATTAGCAGGTAAAAAGTACTTTCATTTTTGGATGGTTTTAGTGGCTATAATCAAATTCAGGTAGCACCTGAAGATCAAGATAAGACCACATTTACTTGTCCATGGGGAACTTTTTCCTACCGAGTGCTTCCTTTTGGGTTATGTAATGCACCTACAACATTCCAAAGAGCAGTACTAGGAATTTTTTTTGATCTAATCCATGATTGTGTAGAGGTTTATATGGATGATTTTACAGTTTATGGTAATTCATTTGAAGAGGCATTAGAAAATTTGGAAAAAGTTCTCATAAGATGTAAAGAAACAAACCTTTCATTAAGCCATGAAAAATGCTTTATGATGTTTACTCAAGGGATTGTTTTAGGACATCATATTTCAGGAGATGGAATTAAGGTTGATAAATCAAAAGTTGAAGTCATCTCCAAGTTGCCTATTCCAAATTGTCAAAGAGATGTTAGAAGTTTTCTAGGATTTACTGGTTACTATAGAAGATTTATAGAAAACTTCACTAAAATAGCATCTCCACTCTTCAAATTGCTTACAAAAGACCGTGAATTTAAATGGGATCCTGATTGTCAATCAGCTTTTGAAACTTTGAAAACAAGAATATCTGAAGCACCTATCTTGAGAGGACCAAATTGGAAACTTCCTTTCCATATTTCTACAGATGCTTCAGATACAGCTCTTGGAGCCGTGTTGGGTCAAAAAGATTTAATTCCTTATGCCATTTATTACACCAGTAAAAATTTGACTCCCACAGAGTTGAACTATACTGTGACTGAAAAAGAGTTCTTAGCCGTTGTTCATGCAATTAATAAGTTTAGACATTACATAACAGGCTATGAAACTTTTATTCATACTGATCATTCTGCAATTAGATATTTAATGAACAAACCTGTTACTAATGGAAGAGTGACAAGATGGCTTTTACTTTTGCAAGAATTCAATATTACTGTGTTGGATAGACCAGGAAAACAGAATACAGTAGCTGATTTCTTGTCTAGGATTCAGAATACTAAAGAAGATTCTCCCGTAGAAGATAAGTTTCCTGATGAATACTTGTTTGCAGTAACTATTAAGACCCCTTGGTATGCAGATATTGCTAACTATTTGGTTACAGGGAAACTACCTTCACATTTATTTCCAAGAGAAAAACGAAAGATTATTCAGGAGAGTTCAAAATATTCATGGATTTCTAACTAATTGTTTAAAACAGGGCCAGATCTTGTGATCAGAAGATGTGTCAGGGAAGATGAAATGCCTGATATTCTTAAGGCATGTCATGATGAACCATGCGGCGGACACTTTGCGGACAAAAGGACGACCTATAAAATCCTTTCCTTGGGATATTATTGGCCTTCCCTCTTCAAAGATGCAAAACAATATGTCAAAAGGTGTGACAGCTGCCAAAGAGTAGGGAAACCTACCCTTTCAAATGAAATGCCATTGCAAACACAAGTACTCATTGAACCCCTTGAAAAATGGGCTTTAGATTTCATTGGACCCATTAATCCACCATCTAAGCAAAAGAAGTATATATTGGTTTGTACATATTATGTTACTAAATGGGCAGAAGCCAAAGCATTAGTATCTGCTACTGAAAATTCAGTTGCTCATTTTCTTTATGAGGATATTTTTACTCGCTTTGGTGTTCCAAGAGAAATTGTGACAGATCAGGGGAGCCAATTTACATCCAATTTGGTGGAAAAGTTGATGGAAGAATACAAAATCAAGCACAGAAGATCTACTCCTTACCATCCACAAGCAAATGGTCAAGTGGAGTCCACAAACAAAGTTCTTGAAAGTATCATCACCAAACCTGTTCATCTACATAGAAGAGATTGGGCAGAAAGGCTTCCAGAAGCCTTGTGGGCCTACAGAACTACATGGAGGAATACAACAGGACATTCTCCCTATGAACTTTTTTATGGGAAAGAAGTCTTGTTTCCCATTGAGTTCCAAGTCAAGACCTTCAAGATAGCAGTTCAGTTGGGAATGGACTTATCAGAAGCCCAAAAGCATAGAATGGAGCAGTTGAATGAGCTAGATGAGATCAGACAAGAAGCAATTCTAAGAACTGATCTAGTTCAATATCAAAGAACTAAATGGCATGACAAATATATCAAAGAGAAGAAGTTTCAAGAAGGAGATTGGGCATTGTTATTCGACTCCAAGTTTAAAGATTTTCAAGGGAAATTTCAGACTCATTGGCTTGGGCCATATGAGATTGACAAGATCTTTAGCAATGGAGCTGTAAGAATCAAGACCATTGATGAGTTTCAAACTCCTCTTAATGTGAATGGCCATAGATTGAAAGTGTATCATAAGCCACTCTCTAAGGAGTATTTTGTCAAGTTGTTTCAAGAAAGTTCTGCAATCAGGCTGGTACAGAAGAATTCTTCTTCACTGGGGCCTAGCTTTGTTTTTCTGCTCAAATGGCATAGCTAAGCCCTAAAACCAATCATTGATTGGCAAATTTTCCTATATTGTTAAAATATGGGTGAAAATCAGGGACACCTGACACTCTATATTTTCCAAAAAAAATCTGTCTTTCATTTCATTTCATTTCATTTCATTTCACCACCCACTCCATTTCATTTCACTTCATTTCATTTCACTTTACTTCATTCCACTTCATTTCATCCATTCCATCAATAAAAATCTTTTTTTATGACCATTTCCACCTGGTCATTTGTCATTTGTTCATTTTTATTCAACCAAGTAATAGTTGTGTCAGTTTCCGCAGCTGACATCTGTTTCCGCAGCTGACTCCAGTTTCCGCAGCCAGAAGCAGATTCCGCAGCTACTACTCTGCTTTCAAAGAGAATGTACAGTTAGTTGTTATTTCCACAATTATGAAATAAAATGCAGGAGAGAGGATCAATGGAACATTCAAGACACTAATGAAGATCAATCAGTTGAAGACCAAGGGCAAAAGCAAGAATTCCAAAGGTATGAATAAAGTTTATTTCAAATAGTATTGAAAAACACATTTTTATATAATTTTAAACTATGAGCTCTAACCATAACGTGCAATGATTATATTGACAGTCCCGTAACCTTCCACGATCTCCATGTTATCCTCTTGCATTTATTCACAAACGGTTTCATCATTGAAATTCCGATTCTCACTCATGTTCCAATATCCCACCGTAGATAATGAGACGTATTTGAGTTGACAAAGGACTCTTACAAGCCGCATAACTTCATAATCATCGATTGAAACGTGTTCATATTTATTACACAGCCACCAAAATTCAAAACGCGGCCGAATGCATTATACTTTGTTAACCTCTTTGTCGTGTCTCTGTCGTGTTTACAAAACCCCACTCTACTCATTCTCACTCCCTGTTTCACTCCATTTCGTTCCTTTTGCTCACTTTCACTCCCGTATATCTACCCACAGTCTTACTCCATTCCGTTTATGGTGCTCATTTCCATTTTATGATAACATCCCCACAGTATTGTGCTCGATCCTGTGTATTCCATCGTTCCATTTCCACTTAAACCCTCACAGAGGCAAACTTGTGAAGCACAGAGAAGTGAAATGGGAAAATTATTAAGGGCAGATCCGGAAGGACCGAAGTTTATAGAGGGATATCCGCAAGCAAAAGAGATGTTGAGGAAAGCTAAATGGTTGCGTTTTATTCAGAAATTCAGGGGTTACCACAGAGAAGTTACAAAAGCGTTTGCAAGATCATTTGATGGCTCGGAAGCAGAAGTTGGAGACCTCAAGTTTTTGTTCAATGAAGCATCAATAGCAACAGCCACAGAGCTTCTTCAGGAAGGAGAACGTTGGTTCAAAAATAAAAGTATCAGTGATGAGGCATGGAGAACAATTGTACGAAATCAAGGTATGGATATCACTGTTTTTAAAAGAGGAATCCCTGTGCATGCAATAAAAGAAGAATGGGCCACTTTATTACTAATTGTTCAGAAATTTATTACATGTGAAGGCCGTTTTGGGTCTATGTACATGTACCATACCAGGCTATTGATGAATTTTCTTGAAAACCAAACTCTCAATCTTCCTTATTTTCTATTCAATAGCTTAAAGAAAATGGCTGTGACTGTTCAAAAACACTTGGGAAATGTAGAACCTCATCTTTATCACCACGGCCTTATAAAAATTCTGATTGAAAAGGAGCTAAAGGAAAAAAAAGATACATGGGAACAATTCCTAGTTAGAAACTTCTTTGAAGAACCTCAGGAAATTCCTGAAGGTAGTTCAATTAGGAGGAGTAGAAGAAAGAGAATGAATGTTGAAACCCAAATTGCTCCTACTCAGGAAATTCCCGCAGCTAGCACAGCAAAAAGAAGTAGAAGGAAAAGAACAATAGATGAAATCCAAAATATTCCTACTACTACTATGAAAAGAACTGATAGGGAAGAGAGATTGGTAAAAAGGAAGAAGAAGGAAATTAAAGCTAAGAAGCCAATAATACCAAAAGGGAAAGAAATTATTGAGGCTGTCCATAAAACTCCTTCTTCTGAAGAAGAAGATCACCAAATACTATCTGAAAGATTAGTTTTTCTTCAAAAACAGTCATCCATATCCAAGAAGGCAAAGACAGGAAAACAAGAACAAAAGGGTAGTGTACCACAGCATGTGAGGAGAAGCAGCAGGCTTAAGGGAAAATTGAGAAAAACACAAATTAAGGGTCCTCATTTCATCGATTTGGGTGAGGAGACATCTGAACAGTCTCCAACTGACCATAGTCCATTTCAGTCAGTTAGTGAACCTGACTCCTTTCACTCCCAATCAGACAATGAGCATACTCCATCTTATTCTCAGCAAAATATTGATAAGCCTCCTGCCAGATGGAATATAATTCTCCTTTTGCAGATTTATGCCTTGTTTCGGTGACACCTAAGTAGATCCCAAAGCCCAGTGGAGGTATATGACTATATAGAATCCTTGGAAAAGACAGCCACAGGTCCAAGTACCTCTTCCATTCAGCCTCATACATTGCAGGATGATTTAGTTCAGTCATTAAAACAAGAAATTTTTGAGCTGGAGCTTTTGAATCGGCATATCAAAAATGAAAATGAAACACTGAAAGAACAAGGCAAACTGGACAAGATCATCCATGACAATACTATGTTACATTTGGGAATTTGGAAAAAGAAGAATAAGAAATTAAAAAGGAAATGCCAAAAATTGAGCAGAGCACTTGTGAATATCAAATTTAGGTGCTTAATGAAGAAACCCAGAATGATGGCAGTACCAAAGAAGAAGAGAAGGGGGTTGGATGTGCTGGCTAAAGTCTCAAGGCACATGAACTGAACAAAGAGTATCAAAATTTTGGTTGCATGAGGACATGCAACACCTTCACAGTGGGGGTATGTTGAGTCCCGAATTTGCATCTTTTCCATACACTTTTCCATACATTTTTCACTCACCTAAACCTCCCAAATTGTCAATATCATGTGCAAAAGGGTATATAACATGATTTTTAATTATGTTTTTGTGTTTTCTATTTGATCTAGATTTTTTTCATTCAGCTGCAGAATCTTGCCACTTTCCGCAGCTGCTGCAACTTTCCGCAGCTATTTTGTGGAATTATATGCTACAGGTGTCTACAAGGGAAACGAGCCACATGGGCAGGCTAGAAATGACGTGGACATGGTTCGTGTCCTATTGGTTCAAGCAAACTCGTCCAAAGAAGTCGCGGTCAAAGCCGTCCACGTGGAAGTCAACTATGGAGTTTCATGTCGGCCGGACTCTGTTTCGTGGCAAATAAACATCCATACGGCCATTTCTAAGCTTGCGGAGGTTAAATCGACATTTGTACAGAGCTCTGGAGTTGAATTCAAGCATCCACCTTCCGTAGATCCACTTTCCAACACGGCCATACTCCTATATCCGTGGACGAAGTGGTCTACGTGCTCTCTGTTATCATGAACTTTAGGAGACAGTTACAGTTTATTGTTATATATAGAGCGTTTGCATATGCACAGTTGATAGTTGATAGTTGATAGTTGATAGTTGATAGTTGTTAGTTGATAGTTGATGTTCGTGAATAAACTATGTTATCTGTTAGTTTGCTTTGTAGTGATTATGTTGCCCTTGAGCCGTAACACTACCATTCTGTAATGAACTGCTTGTTAATATGAGAAGACTCTGTTTTTCAACTTAATTCGTGTTTGAGGATCGTTACCAAAGTTGTGTAGATGGCCCCTGCTCAGCTAAGGTTTTGTGTATTAGTGTACATTTCTCATTTCATTTCTTTTAAAAGTCATTGTATCATAATCCATCATATGTTCATACTTTGTAGTTGTTTCATTTCTGTTTATACATTTCCATAATTTCCATTTCATTTCTGTCTTTCATGTTTTTATGATTGTTAATCACTGATCAGTTTTCTTGTGCAGGTTTTAGGTAGACAGCCCAGGCATTTTCATAGTATTTTGACTAATGATATGAAACTAACATTGTTCTGCTGCTAGTTTGCTTTTCATAGCTTTTGTTTAACTTCAGTCTTGCTTTGTACATTTCAGTTTTGCTTATCTGATTCAGTAGTTAAATTTAGATATATTAAGCTGCTCATAGCGTCTTCAGTTGCCTCCGAAAGCCACAGATGGACTGATGGTGAGGGACTGCATTATGAAATGTGTAGTTTAGTATTAGTTTCTTTTCTGCAAATTTAGATATATTAAGCTGCTCATAGCGTCTTCAGTTGCCTCCGAAAGCCACAGCTGGACTGATGGTGAGGGACTGCATTATGAAATGTGTAGTTTAGTTTTAGTTTCTTTTCTGCAAATTTAGATATATTAAATCATGCATGACATCTTTGGTTGCCTCCATAAATTGATGTAATCTGATTTAGATTTATTTTGTTGCAATTTTGAATTTCCTTAAGCATAGTTTCTTTTGTGTTTAGTTGGAAGCAAGAATAGTTTGGTTTTCATGCTCACTAGTTTACTATTTTGATTTATTAAATTAGCAGCACCTTTTCATTTCAGCAGTACATTTTCATTTTCTTTCAAGTCTTGTCATTGTAAATTTCAATTTGCTTTTTAAAGTTTCAAGTTGGTAAATCATTATAGGGGATATTACTTCCTTGAACAAACATAACCAAACTTGTTTTCATCTTAGAATTTCCATTTCACCTTAGAAAAACCAAAAACGACAAAAAGTTAAGAAATAGGTTATCTTGCACATATAGTGCGTCGCACTTCATCAGCTTACGATTCCCGGATTGACAAATTAAATGCAGCAATTTAGGACACACTAAATTGACCAAACAGCTATATCAAATTCTCTAAGTTTTTACCACACAGGTGCCTTGTGCATGTCTGTGCCACCTGTTGGCCATTTTCTCCCTCGTGCCTTCGTTCAGTTGGGCACGCCATGTGAGGGCGCACAACGAAACACGTTCAGGTTAGGTCATTTCATTTGATGGCGGTTGTATCAAATTTGCTAAGTTGTGATTTCCTGGGTTCATTACGCACGTTCATGAGGCCCATTTTCCATTTTCTCCCTTATGCCTTCATTCGGTCAGGCACGCCGTGTGAGGGCACCCAACAAAATTCATTTGGGTCATGTCATTTCGTTTGAGGGCAACGATATCAAATTTTCTATGTTGTGACCACCCGAGTGCCTTATGCACGTTCGGGCAGACCATTCTCCATTTTCTCCCTTGTGCCTTTGTTCGATTGGACACACCATGTTGCACTATGTGAGGGCATCGAAGGAAATGCGATCAGGTTGAGCCTTTTCGTTTGAGGGCGGCCATATCAAAATTTAAAATTTGTGACTGCACAGGTGCCTTGTGGATGCTCATGTGGCCCATTTTCTGTTTTCTCTTTTGTGCATTCGTTTTATCGGGCATGCCACGTCGCGCCGTGTGGGGTCATTCGAGTAATTTTTTTTGAGGGTGGTCGTATCAAAATTTCTAAGTTGTGACCACCCAGGTGCCTTGTCTAGGTTCGTGCGGCCCGTTTTCCATTTTCTCCCTTGTCCCTTCATTCGATCGGGCATGCCACATCGTGCCATGTGGGGTCGCCCGACGAAACGTGTTTTGGTTAGGTTGTTTTGTTTGAGGGTGCCTGTATCAAAATTTCTAAGTTTTGACTGCTCAAGTTCCTTCTGCATGTTCATGAGGCCCATTTTCCATTTGCTCCCTTGTGCCTTTATTCAGGCGGGCACGTCACGTCATGTCGTGTGGGGGTGCCTGACAAAACACATTTCGGTCGAGTTGTTTCATTTGAGGGCCGCCATATCAAAATTTCTAAGTTGTGACCACCCGGGTGCCTTGTGCACATTTATGCAGCCCTGTTTGTTATTTTCTCCCTTGTGCCTTCGTTCAGTCATTCAGCTATCCCCTTTCTGGTCGGGGTTAGGGGTTGGATTTTCATGTGAAAAGTGGGATGATAATTGAGTTGTTTTTTTCGGTTGTGCCTGAAGAATGGCCTTGAATCATTTGTAGGGTCGATGAATTTCTTCTCTCCATATCCACTTGGTAGCATATCAGCGGTAACGTTGGCCATGCTTGTCCTGGGAGGCATATGTGAGCAATCTTCCCCTTTCGCTCTATTTTCTCAGAGTTGGATGGGGTTGTTATGTGTGGCTTTTTGAGATGTCTGGATGCTCACCTATGTTTCTCCCATGTCCTTTGGTCGCTCGTTGGATTTGTTTAAATCGTCTCTTTGTTATGCCTCTCTCGTGGCCCTTGGTTGCACGTTTGCTCTGTTGAAATCGGCTCTTCGCTATGTCGCTCGTTGGCTTTGTTGAAGTCGACTCTTCTCTATATTGTTCATTTTCTCCCTTTTTGTTATGGGTGGAGGGGTTGGATTTTTCTGTGAAAGGTGGGTTGGTATTTTTCTTGTTTATTTGGGTGCACCTAAAGAATGGCCTTGGGTCATTTTTAGGGTCATTGACTCTCATCTTATCTCCATCCCCACTCGGTAGCACATGAGCGGTAATCTTGGCATGCTCGTTGTTAGAGGAATATGTGAATAGAGTTACCCTTTTTCTCTATTTTCTCAGAGTTGGATGGTGTTTTTGTGTGTGGCTCCTTGAGATAATTTGCCACTTGCCTATGTTTCTCATGTGCCCTTTGGTCGCTCGTTGGATTTTTTGAAATTAACTCTTTGCTATGTCTTTCTTGTGGCCATTGGTCACAAGTTTTCTCCATTGAAATTGGCTCTTCGCTATGTTTCTTGTTGGCTTTGTTGAAGTCGGCTCTTTGCTATATTTTTCATCTCCTCCCTTTTTGGTGTGGGAGGAGGGGTTGGATTTTCATGTGAAAGGTGGGTTGGTAATTGATTTTTTTTTTGGGTGTGCTTGAAGAATGGCCTTGGGTCATTTGTACGGTCGTCAACTCTCATCTTCTCTCCATCCCCACTTAGTAGCACATGAGAGGTAATGTTGGCCATGCTCATCCTAAGAGGCATATGTGAACAAAGTTATCGTTTCACTCTATGTTCTCAGAGTTGGATGAGGTTGTTGTGTGTGGCTCCTTGATAGGACTAACTTCTCAGCTATGTCACTCTCATGCACCTTGGTTGCTCGTTGGCTTCGTAGAAATTGGCTCTTTTCTATATTTTTCACCTCCTCCCTTTTTGGTTGGTGGCAGATGTTGGCTTCTCTCTCGTTGGCTCCATGAAATCGAATCTTCACTATATTTTTCACCTCCTCCCCTTCTGGTGGGGGGAGGGGTTGGATTTTCGTGTGAAGGTGGGTTGGTAATTGAGTTTCTTGTTTGGGTGTGCCTAAAAAATGGCCTTGGGTCATATGTAGGGTGGATGACATTCATATTCTCTCCATCCCCACTCGGTAGCACATGAGCGGTAATGTTGGCCATGCTCGTCCTTGGAGGCATATCTGAAAAATTCCCCTTTCGCTTCGTGTTCTCGGAATTGGATGGGTTTTGTGTGTGGCTCCTTGAGATGACTATCCTCTTCATTGTTTGGCTCTTTATAAAGACATTTTTTTATGCTTGTACTCTTTCCATGTCAGCATTGTGGGTTGAGATACATACATTTAAGAGTAAGCCACCGCTCTTGCTTTCTTTTCCATTGGGAAATGTGGGGAACGGTTATCCTTGTTGTAAAATTAATGTTTGGAATTCATTTCAAAGTGCACGTCGTATATCCCTGTGTTGGATTTGAGGTTTTGATAGATGTGGTGGCCAATATGTTGGATCGAGTGGTCGGATTTTTGCTTGCATCTTGCATGCAAAATAGAATCTTGCAACATGGAATTTTGAGACACCAAGTGACGGGTATTTATTTTTTTGATTTCATATGAAATTGTGGTCCAATGGGGAGGAGGATTGCTATGTTGATGGTGGGGGATATATCTAGAAGGAGGAATTCAAGGTTGAACACTTCGACCTACCTCCTCTATGTGGAGGTGGCTGCAGGTGAAAAGTATTCGTTTTCCAGTTGGTAAGTTGGCGGGGAAATCTCCTAGGCTACTTGTATGTAGGGTGTGTGGGGTGCGGGGCTACCTAATCCCTCCTCCTGTTCGGATATGTTCATGCCTTTCGTAGCGAGCCTCCTAATTTTAATTTATTTTCTTTTTTTTCCTTCACATCGAGGTTGTTGCAGGCGATGAAGCAATCGAGGTCCACCATTGCTGCTGTCCGGGTGGACTCCTACGTGGTCTCGATGTAGGGTGGGGGGGATTGAGGGAGAATTTTTAAGACAATTTGAAGGCTCAATCGTTCTTATTTTATTTCCTTCCTTTTTCCTTTGGCATCTAGGGTGTCATAGGTGATCAAATGATCGAGATCCACTATTACTATTGACTGGGTGGAATCCTATGTGGCCTCAGTGCAGGGCAAGGAGGGTCGAGGTGGCATTTCTAATAGAGGTTGTTGACTTGGTCATTCTCCTTTTACTTCCTTCTTTTTCCTTTGTAGTGAGGTTGTTGAAGGTAATCAAGTGATCGAGGTCCACTGTTGCTATTGTCCTGTAATATTCCTGAATGCGGAATGCAGCAATATAGCTCATAAAATGAAAGCAACAAAAATTATTTAACACATCAAACCATGAAAAAAATATAGAGCCATATTATTGATCATATATGCAGCAAATAAGTACAAAACAATTAGGCACAAATCATAGAATGTGATCACACAAGCCTCCAATACATAGACACTCTCAAAAGTGAGATGATGCTATAACACAAAAATGCCAGAGAGCTGCTACAGCACAGTCATATTATGCATATCTATATCTAGAGATGATACAATGATATAAAAATACTGATATAGGCTGCAATAGAATCTAAAAATACAAATCTGGGCACTAGATCAGCTTTCCAAGACAACCCAAGAGGGTTTCCAGAAAATGCACACAATGTGCCAATGTAAGTTGCAGCCCTAGGGTTGAAGATATGCTGCAACAACTGAAATGAGAATATATGGATGAAGCTAATGTAGAGAACTATAGATCTGCTCCAATAGATCCTCTGGATGAAATAATGGCTCCTTCACTAAAGAAGTCACCTCTCAAAACAACCACTGCAACTACCCCTGTAACTCCTCCCTAGAATAATGCAGATCTGGACTGAAACTACACTATAGGGGATACATTCTCCTTATTCTGCTACTAAATGTGTCAATAAAGCTCAAGGGGCTTCCTTACAGGCCTCCCAATGGATGCAAACCTTCCTCAACTGCAAAACTAGCTCTGAAGACACCCGATCTAATTCTCCACTGTTGCACCCTGCAACACATCACAATATCCTATAGAAACTACCCTGATTTAAAAAGCTATGGATTTTTATAAAAACCTGAATGTGGAAATAAAATGCAATGCTATTACAAGAGGCCTCTCAAGGAAAGAGGTGATAATCCCGCTCGGGAGCACCCGGTGCTAAACAACATAGAAATCTCAACTAAACAATTGAAGAATGCAAGAAGTCTAAACAGATCACATACAAAATTATAACCCAAAACATACCCCATATGGCTGCCATCCTCTTCCTGATATAGATTATGGGCTTCCTTTCCTTTGGCCCCACTCAATTAGGTCATTTCCTCCATGCAATCGATCTCCCTCCAAAATTGCATTATTCCTCATTTAATGTCCACTCCTCCATAAGAGCGTTGTTGACTTGGTAAAATTTGACCTGTTCAACATGATCTGACCCTTGTTCATACTCAAAGGTGCTTTATTAGGCTGCTTAGAAGTTATCCTTTCACACTTGAAGTGTTTTAATTGCTTCTAAGGATATTTATGGGCCTCCCCACCCATTTATTCACCTACCTAGTGAAAAAATGATCCATAATATTCCATTTAGCTAAAAGCTAAATTTTAGGAATATTATTGTCCTCCCCTACAAAATGTTGCTTTTCCTCAAAAAATTGTAAAGGTGGAGCAAAATTCTCCTCTCCTTCTCTTGTGGCCTCCTCATCAGATAGTCTCCACCATAATATTCTACAAAAATTATGCATCCCAATGGTTCCTCCCATGTGTGCAAGTTGTCCTTTGGTGGATAAACCAAATGGCTCTCATCATGAGAAAATGGAGGGTCTATATGGAAACCTTCTTGTTTTCCAATGGTCTCCTCAAGGTAGGAGTGATTAAAAACATAGGGGATCTCATTAACAATGAGAGACTCATATACCCATGCTATCATCCAAATGAAATGAGCCATTCTAGGTAGCTCATCAAAGAAAACCTCAACCCTCGGTTCATGCAATGTATTGGGTCTGTATGGAGAGATTAGATTTTTCCACCCATCTTGTTTCTCTCTACATTTATGATATGTATGGGGCTACTGCTAAGCTTGGGCTGAAATATTATGTTCTCCAAGAATGTCCCAAGTTACCCCACCAATCAAAACATTCATGAAGTGCCTCTCCCAAGAACTCAAGTTCTCCAAATCGTTCCTCCCACCAGAAGACAAGATATGTAGTGTAGAAATCATGGCTTTCCCATTGTTTCTCTGGAAACATGCAACATATGAAGTATGGAGAATCATACTCCAAATGGGCACCTCTAACTCTTGTGCCATCCTCCCAAAAAAACTTCCCATAAGAACAAGAACATTATCAATATATGGAAGCGAAAACAAATAAAAACAGGTTTCCATATGACAACCGGAAGGTGGATCATACTCCCACTTTTGGAACCAGTGCAGTGCATCCCCTGCCTACCTCAAGACAAATTATAACAAGTGTCTTTTCAGCCACTTTTTTCCTGCCACAATCATCCTATAAGATGGTATCATAAAAGTAAAATTTGGTGCCAATGGTGCACACCAAGAATCATGTGGCATCTCCCACAAACCACTAATAAAATGTCCAACATAATTGCTACAAATGGCCTCAAGTACATCACAATAAAATATATAAGAAGGAATGATACTCCTTGGCACAATATTCTGCTCACAAAAATTAAAGGAGTACAAATCATAATGCATAAATGTACATTATATACTATGTACTTTTGTCATTGAGCTCAAATGGCTCAACTGAAAGCTATCCCTCAATCTCAATGAGTAGGGAAGTGGTTGTGACAACCTATCCATCATCATCTAGGCTATGCATCTCTCCATATGTTGATATAAATCCTACTGGATTCCATCCCAGGTGAACTCCTTCATCAAGGAATGATATGCATCAAAGTGCATGGAAAGAAAGTCCACATGTGTTGCATGTAACAGCTTCTTCTTGAAATCAGAATCTCTAGTCAATAAGACTTTGCCATAAGAATATATTACCCCATCATCCACCATGTATCTATCATCTCCCTTCGAGTCATTAAGAATCATGGAAGCACCAAGATTCTTGGAGTACTCTACCAAAATTTGAGACCTCCAATATGGATCAATCCTCCTAAGAGATAGCGCTGAAGATCTGAAATGTGAAGCTCCCCACATGCTCCTATATTTTCCTGTGAAATTCCTCATGCCAAATTCATCCTCCAACGTGTTGCTATGCCCATCATGTAGCTGCTCATGGTCAAGTAGAATTGGTGACCTTTGGAGGTTGGCCTCCCATGAGAAGCTACCATCCAAAAAGAACCTCTTAATCTTGGCCAATGTAAGCATGAGTGGCCTCCATCTACTCTAATATATGGAGGATTCCTTCCTCAAGGGAAGTACCCTTTATTTCTCCAAATCCATGGAGCAGCTTCCTTGCACCATGGTGGTGCCATCCTCCATCACTAAAGCAACTTCTATCAGCGCAGAATATGTAGTGAGAGTGGGTAATGTTGAAAATGGGAAAGTGTATCCCTCCTCCTTGAGTCTATCCCATAATATTTTCATTGTAATAGACCCTTCAAAGGTATTCACCTCTTTGGGATCTAAGAGTGGTGAACCAAATGGTAATATTTCTCTCGTTGAATATAGATCTGGTGGCCTCCCAGGTGGAATGCCCCCATGTCGTGAGACATCAAGATCTAAAGCAGACTGTATATATGAGTGGACTAATTTGTCCCTTCTTTCACTGCATAATATAGTCTCCTTCTTCTGTGTAGAAACATCTTGAAATATATAAGGGTGAATGCTCATCATCCCTTGATGTTGATCCTTCTTTCCTTCTTCTCCATCCATCTGCCAAGTCTCACAATCCACAAAAATTGATACATGATGCTCGGGAATTGTGCTTTGGTCCCCACATGTTAAATCATTCGGAACTCCTTGCAAAGACACAAGGGCTCCTCTAATGGAAGAAATGGATCCCTTTCCACCTCCATATGGTGATGGATCTTCTCCTGATGGTACAACACTGTTAGCTCTTCTTTTATCATCCTCTTCATCAATATTTGAGAATGCCTCATCATCAATGAGATACCCTAGATCTTGGTCTTCCCTTGAAGGAGGAATATTCATGTCTTCATCTATAGAAGAGGTCTCTTAAAGAAGTGGGGATCTTGATCTTAGGAAGGTATTATGCATTTTTTTATCCCCTTCAATATAATTATGGAGTGGATTTGGCAAAATAGATCCCTCCAACTCATGCAAAGGTTTTGAATTTTTGGTTTCAACAAAAGATGTTTCAAATTTTTTAATATCAAATATTTTCACCATCTTCTTAGTGACCCATGCATAAGTATTTACACTTACATGATGAAATGAATTAGAACTATAAAACCACCAATCATGGGCCATACCTTCAAGGTGCAACGCTACTACTATAATGGCCTCCTATTCTAAGACTTGGTGTCGATGAAAATAGGAATATAGCTCCTTCACCCAAGCCTTGTTTGTGCACTTTGATGATCCATAAAATTTAGGGAGAAAGAATCTACCTCTCTTGCTTATTTTATGGTTTTTGGATCTTCTGTCTTCCTTGAGTTGGCAAAACCCTTGGAATTCCAAGTGCTCTTTGAATCTCCAAGATTGAGACTCATACTCCTGAAGATAGTCACTCAAGGTCTCCTCCTTTGGTGCATATTCTTCCTCCATTTCTCTCATGGTGAATGTGGTTAATAAAATGTGCTATGAATCATAATTTTTGGCTACATGTTCACACCCATCATGTAAAAATCTAAGGCTTCCACCATATTCAAACCCCTTTGGAGATTCCTGGCACATCTCCTTTCTCATCTTCTTGATATCTTCATGAATGCTATGCATAGTTTGAAAAAGAAGATTTGAGAGCCTCTCTTCATTCATTCCTCCAAATAATGGATTAATGTATTTTTTTATTGTGTACATATCCTCTTCTTGTGAGAATATTCTCTTTATGGTGACATATTGGCTGAATGCAAAGCCTGAGCCACGATTATGCTCTGATACCACTATAATATTCCCGAATGGGGAATGTAGCAATATAGCTCATAAAATGAAAGAAAAAACAATTATTTAACACATGAAACCATGATACCAATATAGAGCCATATTATTGATCATATATGTAGCAAATAAGTACAAAAAAATGAGGCACAGACTATAGAATGTGATCGCACAAGCCTCCAATACATAGACACTCTAAAAAGTGAGATGATGCTACAACACAAAAATGTTGGAGAGCTTCTACAGCATAGTCATATTATGCATATATATAGCTGGAGATGATACAATGATATAAAAATATTGATATAAGCTGCAATACAATCTAAAGATACAGATCCGGGCATTAGATCAACTTTCCAAGACAACCCAAGAGGGTTTTTCAGAAAATTCACACAATATGCCAATGTAGGCTATAGTCCTAGGGCTTAAGATATGCTGCAACAACTGAAATGAGAAGATATGGCTGAAGATGATGTATAGAACTACAAATATTCTCCAATAAATGCTTCAGATGAAATAATGGCTCCTCCACTAAAGAGGTCACCTCTCAAAATAACCACTACAACTTACCCCTACAACTTCTCCCTAAAATATTGCAGATCTGGACTGAAAATGTGTTGTAGGGGATAAATGCTCCTTAGTGTGCTGCTAAATGTGTCAATAAATCTTAATGGGCTTCTTTACAGGCCTACCAATGGATGGAAACCTTCCTCCACTGCAAAACTAGCTCTGAAGACACCCCATCTAATTCTCCACTGCTGCACCCTGAAACACAACAAATATCCTTCAGAAACTATGCTGATGTAGAAATTTGTAGCTTGGTCTGAAAACCTGAATGTGGAAATGAAATTCAATTCTCTTCAAAGAGTCATCTCAAGAAAAGAGGTGGGATTCCTGCTCAGGAACATCCGGTTCTAAACAACACAATAATATTAACTAAACAATTGAACAATGCAACAAGTCTAAATAGACCCCATACAAAATAATAACCCAAAACATACCCCATATGGTTGCCATCCTCTTCCTTATATAGATTATGACATTCCTTGCCTTTTTCCCCACTCAATTAGGTCATTTCCTCCATGCAATCCATCTCCCTCCAAAACTATGTTATTCCTCATTTAATGTCCACTCCTCCATAACAGTGTTGTTGACTTGGTCAAATTTGACCTGTTCAACATGATCTAACCCCTTTCCATACTCAAAGGTGCATTATTAGGCTGCTTAGAAGGCCTCCTTTCACAATTGAAGTGTTTTTATTGCTGCTAAGGAGATTTATGGGCCTCCCCACCCTTTTATTCACCTACCTAGTGACAAAATGATCCATAATATTCCATTTAGCTAAAATCTAAATTTTAGGAATATTACATGTCCAACTAGAATCCTAGATGGCCTCGTTGCTGGGTGGGAAGGGTAAGAGGGAATTTTTAAGAGACCCTATGGGATTGGTTGTTCTCCCTTTATTTTCTTACTTTTCCTTCACATCAAGGTCACTGTAGGCGAACGGGTGATCGAGGTCCATCATTGTTGTTGTCTGGGTGGACTCCTAGGTGGCCTCAGTGTGGGGAAGGGATGGTTGGGAGGAATTTTAGAGAGAGCGTTTGTGGGGTTGGTCATTCTCCATCTGTTTCCTTTGTTTTCCTTTGAATCGAGGTCACCGCAGGTGCTCGAGGTCCACTATTGTCATTGTATAAGTGGACTCCTAGGTGGCCTTAGTGTGGAGCGGGGAGGGTTTGGGGGGGATTTATAAGAGAGTCTTGTTTTTGTTTTCTCCCTTTTTTCTGTTTATTATGGTTGTCATGAGTGATAAGGCTCTTTCCATTATTGTTGGTTGGGGGGTGGTTACCAACTCCTAAGCGACCTCGGTGCACTGTGACTCAGGGGGATGACCCATTTTTTCTCTTTGTGGATATTGCATCCATCGTCCATTGCCTTTGATGTCGGAATTTATTTTCCATGTCCTTGGCATGTAGTGTTTAAGGGCTCTAATCACTTCTTTGGGATGCAAGAGGTGCAAGGTATAAAATATTTACGTGATATTTTGACCTCTCTTTGGCTTGATGGGTGTTCAGGGTGGCTCTTAGTAAGAGAAAACTTTGAATGACCTTTGAAGTGGGAGGGTGCTACCAGGTTGATCCTACCAGTAGTCATATTCTTGTCTCAAAGTTTAAGCCATGCATGCCCAAGTATGAACTAATTCAGATTGCGAAACTATGGATGGATCATTAAATCAGTTATATTTTTTTATGGTACCATACTACTTGGATAACCGTAGTAATTCTATAGCTAATATGTGCATCAAGTCCCAACTCTTTCGAAGGGATGCATTTTTTAGATAAAAGGCCGATGCAGGCTTGCCTGCTTCTCCAGTGAATCATGATATCTCAACAGATCGCACAACCCTTGTGCTGGCAATTCTTCATTCGAATTTCTACCCTATCCAATTTTGAAGGTAGGATAGAGGCCTACCATGGTGGTAACATGTGACGAAGAATTAGGGTTCGATTCCAGAGATGGAGCCTGAGAAATGGCTACCACATATAAGGAAGGCAGCAGGCGCACAAGTTATCCAATATTGACATGGAGAGGTAGTGACAATAAATAACAATATTGGGCTCGTCGAGTCTGGTAATTGGAATGAGTACAATCTAAATCCCTTAACGAGGATCCATTGGAGGGAAATTTTAGTGCCAATAGCCAGGATAATTACAGCTCCAATAACGTATATTTAAGTTTTTTTAGTTAAAAATCTCATATTTGGATGTTGGGTCGTAAAGGTCGGTCTACCTACTTGGTGTGCACCTACCCTTTGGTCCCTTTTTTCGGTGGCATGCTCTTGGCCTTAATTGGATGGGTTGTGGCTTCAACGCTGCTACTTTGAAAAAATTAGAGTGCTCAAAGCAAGCTTATGCTCTGAATACATTAGCATTGAATAACATGATGGGAGTCTGGTCCTATTGTGTTGGCCTTCGGGACAGGAGTAATGATTAATAGGGACTGTCAGGGGCATTCGTATTTCATTTTCAGAGGTGAAATTCTTGGATTTATGAAAGACGGACCACTACAAAATAATTTTCCAAGGATATTTTCATTAATCAAGAACGAAATTTCAGGACTCGAAGATGATAAGATACCATCCTAGTTTCAACCATAAATGATGTCGACCAAGGTTCGGCAGATGTTGATCTAAGGACTCCACTAGCACCTTCTAAGAAATCAGAGTGTTTGGGTTCCAGGGGGAGTATGGTCACAAGGTTGAAACTTATAGGAATTCATGGAAGGGCACCACCAGGAGTGGAGCCTGCGGCTTAATTTGACTCAACATGGGGAAATTACTAGGTCCAGACATAGTAAGGATCGATAGATTGAGAGCTATTTCTTTATTCTATGGGTGGTGGTGCATGGCCATTCTTAGTTGGTGGAGTGGTTTGTTTGGTTAATTCTGGTAATGAATGAGACCTCAGCCTGCTAACTAGCTACACGGAGGTTCCCCTTCATGACCAACTTCTTAGAGGGACTATGGCCATTTAGGCCATGTAATTTTGAGGAAATAACATGTCTGTGATTCTCTTAGATGTTATGGGGCATAGGCGCACTACACTAATGTAGCCAATGATTTTTTCTTCCTGGTTTGAGAGGATCGGGAAATCTTCTCAAATTGCATCATGATGGGGATAAACCATTCCCAGTATTAGTCTTCAATGAGGAATTCCTTGTAAACGCATGTCATCAACTCATGTTGACTACATCCCTAGCCTTTGTACACACTGCCCATCTCTCCTACCGATTGAATGATCTGATGAAGTTTTCATATTGCGTCAATGATGGTGATTCGCCATTGTCGACGTTGTGAGAAGTTCACTGAATCTTATCATTTAGAGGAAGGAGAGGTCATAACAAGGTTACCATAGGTGAACTTGTCGTAGGATCATTGATAGCAAGGTTTTGTCTTTTAGTTTGGGCTGTGTGGGTTTCGATTGGAATCTAGGCTCATGTGGTGTGCCTCTAGGAGATTGCGTTTGATGATTGTTGCAGTGGTGCCTCTTGTGAAAAAGACTTGAATCATTGTTAGTTTCCTATCTTGAGTTCATGCTTGTTTTTTCATGTACTTGCAAGCGATGCTTGTGCTTCTCCTATCCTTTTTTATTATTTCCCCCAATTTTTTGTTTGTGGGGGGTTCAGAAGCTCGTTGCTTGTGAGCCCCCTCTCCAATGGTATGTTCGGCGGGGCATGGTTGTTGCAGTCAAGGTGCTTGGAAAATACGATGGAAAAATTTAGACTCATTTGTAGTGGCGGTGCTCATTCTTTTATTCATTGGAAGATGTGGTCCTCCATATTTGGTTCTCTATAAAAAAAGACGACAGTGGTTTATGTGTTTCTTCGGCGAGCCTTTTTGTTGATGTTGGTTCAAGGGAGTGGTTGCGCGTGCGGTTGCTACCTCAACCCTTTCGTGAGGGGAAAATTTTGGGGTGGGGTCAGTATGGGATGGATGAAGAGCTATGAAATAAATTGGGCTAGCCACCCTAGTCTTCTCGACTATTCCATGATAGGCCCTTGTGGAAGAGTTGGGTCTAGGTAATGAAAAATCCCTCCCTGGGTCTGAGCTCCATCAAAATTATAAGTTTCCCCATCAATGGGCATGAGGTAGCATTCTTTTCTCATGCCTTTTGCATTGAGGAAATTCCTCTTCCTTTCTTGAGCCACTCCCCCTTCCAAGGAAATTAGGATCAGGTTATGTCCTTGTTTCTCCATTTGGATTGTCGATTTTTTGTGTGACTTGGTCATTTATTGGATGTGTCGATTGTTGCAATAGCGTTGTAGTGTGTGCTTTCAGGGCTTCCATATTTTTAGTGTGTGACATTACACCTCCGGTGTATTTTTGGCACTTGGATTTATCCATGATTGAGTGTCAACCTATGATAACTCTTCTTTGGATTTCGGTTGTCTGGCCCCCCCTTGAATTTTTGGCTGGAAAGGTTGTTGGGTGTCCTTTACATGGAGGGGTGAAGTAGCGGGGTGGGTTTTCTATTAGTGCATTTTTTGTTTGAAGCCTTGTGTGGGTTGGGCGGTCATTTACCTTTCAGTAGTAACGTGCTCTAGACACTTGTCTCGTCATGGCCCTCGACTTTTCTAGTGATCAATTTTAGGTTGTGACTTGTCTTCTTGGTTGTTTTATTGTTGCTTGTTATGTTGTGTAGATAGAAATTATGTTGTTCCGTAATGTATGTGGAAGAGTGCAAAAAGGTGTGATGCTTTTGATTGGGTGCCTTTTTTTCTTTTTTTTGGTTACACAAACATCTCCTCGCATAGTGGTGGCCATTTGTTTTTCTAGAGTTGCTTGAAATTTGGCCCCCTTTCTCTTAAATTGGATTTTTCTGGCGAGTGTTATGTGGGTGATGTTTGGTTTTTCTTTCTTTCATGTTGTTTTCTTCCCTGTCAGTCCCTAGCTTTATGGAGAAAAGTGGGAATTTTTATGGGTCAGTTTTTGAGAAGGATGAAAAGCAATGCAAACTCCTGAGGTGGCCACCCTAGTCCTTCTAGGTCATCGTTCCTTGTAGTTACCCCATTTTTGCTAAGGCACGGGGCTTTGAAAGCTTGTACTGTGCTTGAGCCTCCCTTTGTGAGTCATTCTGGTCCCTCGATTTACAGAGAAAAGGGGGAATTTTTGTGGATTGGAATTTTTGGAAGGATGAAAAAGTAGTGTGAGTTCCTGTGTTGGTCGCCCTAGTCCTTCTATATCACTGATCTGTGAGGTTCCCTCCTTTTTGTGAGGGCATGGGACCTTGAAATCCTATTTTGTGTTTGAGCCTCATCTTCTCTGCTGGCAACCATGGTTTGTTTCTCTTTTTTATTTTCTTTTATTTTTTCCCATTTCTTTTTTATCTTCCTCCTTCAGGCCCCTAGACAGGTTCAATGGTTACAATCAAATCCAAATAGCCCTGAAAGACCAGGATAAAACAACCTTTACATGCCCATGGGTTACATTTTCCTACAGGGTACTACCATTTGGAATATGCAATTCCCCAACAACCTTTCAAAGTGCCGTACTCAACATTTTTGCTAATTTAATAAATGAGGGGCTTGAAATTTACATTGATGACTTCACCCCATATGGTGACGACTTTGATCAAGCATTAGAAATGCTAGAAAATGTATTGGAATGATGTATTGCTACTAGGTTATGCTTAAGCAATGAAAATTTCTACATGATGATGACGGAGGGAGTAATCCTGGGGCACTATATCTCTGCAGCAGGAATACAGGTAGACCCAGCAAAAATAGAGGTAATCCTTTTATTAGCCATACCTTGTACACAGACTAAGGTGCGTAGTTTTCTAGGGTATGCAGGGTATTATCATAGGTTTATAAATAATTTCTCACAAATTGTTGCACCTTTGTATGCATTGACTGGAAACATGGAATTCCATCGCTCTGATAAATGTGACACTACCTTTTCATATTTAAAGAGACTGGTCTCAACAGCACCAATCTTACGTGGTCCTAACTAGGAGCTTCCTTTTCACATTTCTTCAGATGCATCCGACACAATGATAGGGGTAGTTATTGGTCAAGAAGAAGACAAAAATCCCTATGCTATTTATTATATCAGCAAAAATCTCACTCCTGCTAAATTAAACTACATAGTAACAGAAAAAGAGCTCCTAGTTGTCATTTATGCTCTTAAAAAAATTAGGCATTATATAAATGGCTATCAAGCACTCTTGTATACTGATCACTTTGCTATTAAATATTTAGCCAATAATCTAATCACAAATGGGAGAATAAATCATTGGTTGTTGATTTTGCAGGAATTTGACATAACCATCAAGGACCACCCAAGAAAAGAAAACGTGATTGCAGACTTTCTATCTAGGCCTCCAAAGATAGATGAAACACTAGTAGTCGACGATCAATTTCCTGACGAACATCTATTTTTTGTAGCAGTAAAAATCCCATGGTACGCAGATTTAGCAAACTACTTGGTAGTAGGGAAATTGCCCAAGATTTTAACATCAAGGGAATGAAAGTTGATTTTACAACACAGTTATAGGTTCTCCTCGATCGGTGGATGCCTCTTACACACAGGGGTCGACATGAATATACGCAGATGCATCCGAGAAGATGAGATTCATGATATCCTACAGGCCTGTCAAAATGAAACATGTGGTGGCCGTTTCGCAGATCACAAAATGGGGCACAAAGTATTACACTTGGGTTATTATTGGCCTAAGATCTTCAAATATGTGAAAAAATATGTTTGGGCCTGTAATAGTTTCCAAAGAATGGGCTGCCTATGCCAAGTGGAAAAAATGACACTACAACCACAATTGGTAATAGAATAGTTCAAACAATGGGCACTAGACTTCATTGTGCCATTCAACCACCATCAAATCAGAAAACCTACATACTCATTGCCATGGACTACGTAAAGAAAATGGGTGGAAACAGTGGCCTTACCAAGAGCCACAGAAGAATATATGATTAACTTTATGTTTGAGCTATTTGTGTGATATGTTCTACCACGGGAAGTGATAACCGATGGAGGGGAACAATTCATAGGTAATAAAATCACAGCCACACTAAATAATCACCATATCATCCACATAGTCACGTCTCCTTACCACCCGCAAGTAAACGAATAGGCCGAATGCACCAACAAAGTCCTTGAGGCAATTCTTACTAAAACAGTATCATCACATCGCTAGGACTGGGCCACTATACTTCCAGAGGCCTTATGCGCTTATTGCACAATATGGAGAAACACCACTGGATATTCTTCGTATCATCTAGTATTTGGAAGAGAGCCTATTTTTCTCATTGAATTCGAAGTGAAGACTCTAAGGACAACTAAGGAAGTAGGGTTGGACTTAAAGAAGGCCCAGATTAAGAGAATCCAAAAAATAAATGAAGTGGCTGAAATATGGCTACTGGCTCTATTGGACATTGGGTTCAACGCTCCCCGTGTGTTTCGCGACATGGACTAACCACCTCTCATGGATCCTAACTCTGGTGATTGTAGTAGAGACTAATGCATGTGGGTGTTTGTCTAACGACAATCGTGATTCCAACAAGTGGTATCAGAGCGACAGGTCTCGAGTTTGGAACTCACCCTGCTCGCATTGGGTGGGAGATTGCTAGACATTGGGTTCAATGCTCCCCGTGTGTTTCGTGACATGGACTAACCGCCTCTTGTGGATCCTAACTCTGGCGATTGTAGCGAAGACTAATGCCTGCGGGTTTTGGTCTAATGGAAATCGTGATTCCAACAGGCTGTGTAGTGCACAATGATCATACAACAAAAATGAGCTAAGTGGCATGACAACCTCATAAAAAATAAGACATTCCAGAAAGGAGATTGGGCACTTCTCTATGAATCCAATGTAATATCCCAAAATTGGAATGCACAACAATGCCTGTTGAAATAACGCACTTCTGGGAAATTTGTGCACAAAAATGAGTTTGTAGCTTCTAGATCCCTTAGATTAGTAGATCTAGGGTCTGGATCCAAAAGGAGAGAAAAAACAAATCAAACTAGGTGTGGTAAACCGATCTCCCACCACCTAGTCTAGCTGGAAAACCCCCAAAGAGAGGGGTTGTAGCTATGTACTACAAACTACTCCAGAAATAACGCAGTCTTGGAAAAAATCAGTAGGAGGCCATCAAATAAGATCAAATTTTGAATATACAACATTAAATCAGTTTTATATTGATGCCCTTACATTATACAACATAATACAGAAGACAAGAGAGAAGGAAATCTTCAGGAAAGAAGGCTGCAACACATGTATATACTGCAAAATGGCATAACAGTGTTATTTAATGGAGCTGAAGTAGCTGAATTTTACACTTTATATATAGAGTATATCTATGTATAAAATATCAAATCCATTTCATATATGTACACTAGAAAGGATCTATTAAAAGATCCCCTTGGGGTTTTGACCAAATCATGCAATACAAAGAGTAGATTTGAGTTTTAAGTAGCAGATATGCAATATTATTCAAAAAAAAATTAAGATTATTTTACATTAGAAACAGATCAGATCTATAAAGAACATGGATCAGCAAGCTAATCCATGGATCACCAAAGTGAAAGGAAAATCTCAACACCAAAGATCTCTCATCAGAAATGGGGTTAAAACACCCTGCAAAACCTCCACTGAAAATAACGCAATCCCTCAAGGGAAATTGAATTATAGCTTGAATAACTAGGTTGGCCTGATGCCAAGATTCAAATCTGAAGCTCTATAGCTAATGCATTCTTCTAGGAGGTCAAAATACACACTCACTGAGAAGAAGCACTAGTACAATCTAGATCTGAGCAGATCTAGTGTTTCCACTTGCTACAGCTTACGAAAGCAACCAAACTCTCACTTGATTTGTGTTGTAGTTGGAAGTAGAGCTTGGCCAAGTGCCTGATAGTGGATGAAATTAGTAAGACTCCTCCAAGAATCCTCAATGGAAGAGGTGAAATCCCTGCATAGGAACTCCCAAGTGCTAAGCAACACTATTCTCAGCTGAAAAACAGAGAATGGTAATTGTCTAAACAAACAAGATACTGAGAAATATAGATAATCAACAACCTTCTCTTTCTTCCTCCCACTTCCTTTTATAAGATGAAAGCCTTTGCAAACCCTAAACCACCTTTATTAATTAGCTCCTTTCACATGAGAGGTCTCCTTCTAAAATTGCGTTGTCCCTTCGTGAGGTACATTGTATCTAGACAGTGCTATAGATTTGGTCAAGGTTGACCCAATCTCATAGCTTTTTAGGAATTTTACATTTCCTCTTTTATTCATTTATTCCTACAACAGAAAATGAGACAAAAATGTATATTCCTCTTAGCTTAGGCTAAGTAGGAATATTACGGTCCTCCCCTCCAAAATGTTTCTTATCCTCAAGCAACTGATAGGGTGAGAGTTGTAGTACTTCCCCTCCTCCATTGATGACACCATCAAGGATCAAGTCCTCATCATAATCCAAGTTTTCATCAAGCCAATACATCATGAATTGTTCTTCCAAGGTCATCCTAATATGTACATAGTCCATCCCACAAGGAGTGAAAAATTCAACAGAAATAAGCATGGCTAGAGAAATGCTTCCTTTAAAACATGTAGCATGAGGTACAGGGAGAAGTTCCATTCCATGTGGCACATACAAAATGCCCATCCTCCCTCCATACAATCCCATAAACAATACAACTATATCATCCAAGTATGGAAGCAAAACTACATATATGCAAACAACAATCTGAGCTTGAGGAGGTGGGTCAAAATCCCACATGTGATGCCAGTGCAGTGCATCTCCTGCCTGCATTAGATCAAGGTGTGGAAAGTGGCATTCCCACCACACATTTTCTGCATGAGTCATCTTAACATGGCTGAAGATGTCTGTAATATCCCAAAACAGGGATTTTCTACAACAAATAGAATACCTTAAGGTATTCCAAAGTTGGATATGTAGCCATATAGTTCATAACAGGTATTAAATCAGATTTTCTTCAATAGTATGTTTAGCATCAAGCATTATGATTCATTTCTCCAACCCAAAGTGGGGAAAAACAACTATTTTAGCCCTAAAAAAATTAATTTCATAAATGTGCTTAAAAATAAGGGAAAAGGAAGGTGGGATCCCTTATATTAGGTCATATGGAACTTACATAACAAATTTGAGCTGAAAAAAATGACTCAAGCTATATTAAACATATCCCCCACTCCTGATATGGCTTAAAAATGCCCAAACCCAAGGACTTGACTCAACAGAAGTTTACTGAAGCACAGAATGCTTGATTTTCTAAAGGGTTTGAATGAAAAATAGTTTGAATATCATATCTCACTACAAGAAAAAACCACATTGGTGAGGGGCGAAAATGGTCACCATAAGCTGATTGGTGAGGGTCAAAAGAGCCTTCGTGACCAAAAACTAAACGTCACCAAAAGTGGCGTCGCCGAAAGTATAGGTGTTGTGGTGACATTCAAGGTCCGTCACCAATAATAATTTATAGTGACGAATAGTGGCCGTCACCATTTCGTATGAGCATTGGTGACGGACAATAGCCTCCGTCACCAAAAAATTGAATGTCACCAAAGGTGGCGTCGCCGAAAGTATAGGTGTTGTGGTGACATTCAAGGTCCGTCACCAATAATGATTTATAGTGATGGATAGTGATCGTCACCATTTCATATGAGCAATGGTGACGGACAATAGCCTCCTTCACCAAAAAATTGAACGTCACCAAAGGTGGCGTCACCGAAAGTATGTGTTGTGGTGACATTCAAGGTCTGTCACGAATATTGATTATAATGACGGATAGTGACCATCACCATTTCATATGAACAACAACGATTTTTTTTTATGGACCTTTCATGGCCGTCACTATTGATGCATATATATGGCGACGTTCATTGACCGTCACCATAAATTCATTGGTGATATCAAGGTCTGTCACGAATAATGGCTATAATGAAAAACAATGACCCTCACCATTTCATATCAACAACAACGATTTATGGTGACGGACCTTTAATGGTCGTCACTATTGATGAGTATATATGGTGGCATTCGTTGACCGTCACCATTTCATGTTTTGGTGAGGGTCGAAAAATGTCACCATAAGCTCATTGGTGATAGTCAAAAGAGCATCTGTCACCAAAAACTAATCTTCGTCATTCCCTATATATGAATATCAGGGCACGATGGAATCGAACCACCAACCTCCTACTTGTAAAGCAGGTGCTCTTCCATTGAGCTAGCACCCTTTAAAGAATTAGACTTTAAACTAGCAATTGCCCCTAAAGGTGCAAGAATACACCGGAGGAGTTTGATTCAGCTCGAGTGTACTTGCTCTATTTTTTATTCTACGACCTCCTGAAAGTATGATCTTGATCTATGACTTATTTGTGTCGAATGGTTCCTAATTTAATAGTAAATGTTATATTGGATAAAATAAATGAATAACTATAAGGTCTACCTAAGACAATTCCAAAAATGTCTAACGGTATCACATCTACACTACAAGAAAAAAGCACATTGGTGAGGGGCGAAAATGGTCACCATAAGCTCATTGGTGAGGGTCAAAAGAGCCTTCGTCACCAAAAACTAAACATCACCAAAGGTGGTGTCGCCAAAAGTATAGGTGTTGTGGTGACATTCAAGGTCCGTCACCAATAATGATTTATAGTGACAAATAGTGACCATCACCATTTCATATGAGCATTGGTGACGGACAATAGCCTCCATCACCAAAAAATTGAACGTCACCAAAGGTGGCGTCGCCGAAAGTATAGGTGTTGTGGTGACATTCAAGGTCCGTCACCAATAATGATTTATAGTGACGAATAGTGACCGTCACCATTTCATATGAGCAATGGTGACGGATAATAGCCTCCGTCACCAAAAAACTTAACGTCACCAAAGGTGGCGTCATCGAAAGTATGTGTTGTGTGACATTCAAGGTCTGCCACAAATATTGATTATAATGACGGATAGTGACCGTCCCCATTTCATATGAACATCAACAATTTTTTGTGATGGACCTTTTATGGTCATCACTATTGGTGCATATATATGGTGACGTTCATTGACCATTGCCATAAACTCATTGGTGACATCAAGGTCTGCCAAGAATAATGAATTTAATGACAAACAGTGACCCTCACCATTTCATATCAACGACAATGATTTATGGTGATAGACCTTTAATGGTCATCACTATTGATGCGTATATATGGTGGCGTTCATTTACCGTCACCATTTCATATTTTGGTGAGAGTCGAAAAATGTCACGATAAGCTCATTGGTGATGGTCAAAAGAGAATCCGTCACCAAAAACTAATCTTCGTCATTCCATGTATATGAATATCAGGGCACGATGGAATCGAACCACCAACCTCCTTCTTGTAAAGTAGGCACTCTTCCATTGAGCTAGCACCCTTTAAAGAATTAGACTTTAAACTAGAAATTTCCCCTAAAGGTGCAAAGATACACCAAAGGAATAAGAACCATTAAAACTGAAAGAATTCAGTGTCCTTGCTCCTATTTTTATTCTACGACACTCTACAAAGTATGATATTGATCTATGACGTATTTGTGCCGAGTGGTTCTAATTTAATAGTAAATGTTATATTTAGATAAAATAAATGAATAACTGAGAGGCCTTACGGGCTAATTTTTAATCCTCACACCAAAATATCTTAATATTCAAGTCTATGGAACAACTTGTTCAAAGTTCAAATTGAAGTAGATTTTAAAAGCCTAAAACTAGCTAAGTAGTTTACAAGTTAACATTTTGGATATAACTTCTGTTCAATTTATATGACAAGTTATGCCATAACCTTGAAACTAGTTTCTTAGCTAAACTACTTTCTTAAGTCAACAATGACAAAGAAAGATAGTCATGTGAAGCAAAATTATCTTGTTTTTTCTAATGAGGGTGCATGTAACTTGATAAAGGTTGTATGAGAGTATCAAACCATCTAAAATGCATCTCTTAAGATAAAATGCATCTCCTAGGTCATGTGTCTCCTTAAGGACAATGTATATCCAAGGTAATGTGTCACCTTAAGGACTCCCACACCTACATATCCACTCCCTCAACCCAAGAGTTCACATGTCAAGGGATTTTGTGTGCTCATGCTGATTTCAGAATGTTCTTGTCATGGTGAAATACCCAACTCTACTCCAAGCACATAAACTCCCTTCATACATCAACAACATGAAGTCACCAAGCTCCATATTAATCCAACACTTCAAGGAAGAATGTCTTTCAAACATCCAAACAAGGTCTAGTAGCAAATGGTAAACCACCTCCAATGTCCAAGTCCATCATGGAAGAGCATGGGCCAACCATTCACTATGCATCCCACATCTCATGAGCACCCACAAGGCCTAAACGTGGTGTAAACATTTTCAAAGTGACCCGAAAGGCTAAAAATTATGTCCCTCTCATCATAAAATCCTTTGTAACTCCACGCATATTCAGTTACAACTTTCACTCATAAGTGTTGAAGAGTCTAACTAGGTAGGTATTCATTATGACTATGTAACTATGTACTTATGTAAATATGAAGTCAATAATAATAAAATGAAATTTTGGTTTACTTGCTTCATGGGTTTCATGAGCAAGATTCTTAGTATAGGTCTACAAACTTCTTCTTGATGTCTATTAGGTACATTAGTGTAATTAAGAGTAATGTAAAAGGCATGAAGAATAGGCTCCAAGATGTTGCAAAAGAATGGCTTACAAATGTTGAAGATATTCCTATGAAGTCGGCCTACAAACAAGTGTTAAAGTCAGCCTACTTAATGGCTATAAGGTTGACTTAATTACTTAGCTAGAACTACTATATATACCCTACATATGCTGCAGTTAAGAGAAAATATCTACAGATGATAATAAGGTTATATAACGTGCAAAAGGAACAATTTTTGCGGATTACACTAAGGTTAATACAACGTGGAAAAAGAAGCAAGTATTACGGTAAAGTATACAACATTAAAATAGAAGAACAGATTTGCGGATTTTGGGTCTGAGTTAGTGCAGATATATCAAGGTAAAGTCTGAAGCAAATAGCATGGAAATAAGGGTAACCTAATGTGGATCTGAGGCATGCAGATCTAAAATGGAAGTCTGATGTAAATTGAAAGGTATAGGAATATAATCTGCGAAAGTTACAGGACCTGGACTACCGATAGATGAAAAAGTATACAGTGCATATATATATATATATATATATATATATATTGAAGGAATTTTCCAACATCAAGACAATATTGTAATAAGACATGTTGATCTTAAAGGAGTTGTAAGTGAGGAAGGTAAATCAGAGATTTACCTTCCTAACTACATTATAAGATATTCAGTTACCAGTGTAAATAATTCTGTTTCAAAATTTTGACTAAGTACTTTGATAACTAACTTGATGACGGAGTAACTAAGTTAAAGAAAAATACATAAGCAAGCTCACAAGTAGTTATTAAGAAGAGAATTTTGTATTAAACACAAGCTCTATAAATTCTCAACATGGTTTCAGAGCTATGGTTATAATCAAAGGCAGTTTGAAAGGACTCGAAATATTCTAGAAATACCTATGTCAAAAGGGCTCAAATCATAGTAAGACAATCCAATAATTAAGCTAGGTGCAAGTTCACAAGAAAGGTCAATCTCTGTCACTATGAAAAGAAGGATCTCGTTAACATCTCAGTCTCAATGACACCACAGTGTTGAAATTACCTCGACCTCAATTCAGTATTAATCTTATAAGATTATTTTGATACCACAGTAGTGAGGAGAATGAGTTATAAAGGTGTATTTATAGTTAAGGCTCGGTGTGACAAAAATATATCAGTATAATCTGTATTACAGTGAAGTTATTCAGTGTTATAATCACAGGTCAACTACAGTCTCGATATAATCAATCACATGATAAGTATGAAACTACAATTTGGAACTATCACGGTGAAAAATCTATCACTATTTCATGCTACCACAGTGAGAAAGGTCTCACTGGTTCAATGCCATCACAACTTGATGAGAAGTATGCCATTTCAGTTTGATGGTATCACATAGGGTCTCACAGAAATGGTCAACAAAAGTTATAGACATGTACAGTGAATTATTTACAATCGAAGCACAAAATAAGGTCAAAACAGTAATATGTGTACACAGTGAAATATTACATTTGAGGATTCTAAGAAGATAACATAAGTAACAAGAAGCCAACAAACATTCACAATTAATTATCAAGTTAAGAGAAATCTACCCTAATCTACAAGCATCTTGATTTCTCAACATGGTATCAAAGCTAGGTTGAAGGAAAGGCAGATTGAATATAAAAAATTTTTGGCTTATTTTCTTATCCCTGTGGCACCTTAAGCAAAGTATCATACAAATTATGTGACATCATTTCCTTAGAATATGAATTAAAAGAGGCATAGTACCTCTGTGATTCAAGTTGAAGAAAGACTTCAATATTCCTGTGAACTGAGCTCATCAATAAAGGAAGGACCAAAATACTTAAGGGCTAGAAAAGAGACCTATAATACATGAAAAGAATCTATGGAATTATCTCTGTAAATCAAGGATGAAATTCATATCTCTGTTGTCGATAAAATATTTGGCATAGGTACACATATTTGAGTCTCTATGTTGATTTATGAAGTAAGTTTCCTTACTAATGTGAATTTCAGAGGAACCTTCTCCTATGATAAGCATACAAGTCATTATCTTTATAATCTACAAAGTACTCAAAGAAAAATAAAATGGATTATATGAAATCTGTTAAAAGGAGACAACCTACTGTGACCATATGCAGCGCCTTTCAAAGGCAAATCCTAGCATGACCTGCAGTGTTCTTTCTCGAATCCAAAAATTATCACAAGTGTATTCATGATATTTGTATAGTTTGAGTAACGAAAATAATGTAGCTGACATATATTACTGCTGAGTTCAAAGGCTAGTCTGAGAGTATGAACAAGTCCAAAATTTCCATAATGATTGAAGCAACTTTGTTTGGGAAAAAACGACTATTTGAGGTACTGTTCTTTGATCAATACAAAAAGGTTTTGTGAAACTTCTATGAGGTATATGAAGCTTACTTTAGCAACCAATATTTGAATATTCAAGGCATCAATGATGACACCAACGTGAAACAATACAAGGTCTATATAACACTATATAAGGCAGCTCAACTCATTTGGGAGACTATCCATCTTTGACATCTAGAAAGACCATCATCTTCGTAATCAATGAAAATCTGTGGCATTGTGAGACGAAGGATAGAAGTGTATTTTGATCTGAAGTTAAAAGAAACCAAAACCATGTGGATTGTCTCTGAGGCATTTAAATGTACAAATGATGAACTTAAAGACATGCGAAACAAGTCTTATCTGTGACATAAAGGACTAAGAATATCTATACCTTTGTGCAAAATGAATCAAAAGTCTATGATCTACTCTATGCTACAAGACCAAAAGACTAAGGTACATAGTCTATAGAAGGAACCAAAATCATCACTATGAATAAAAGCCAAGATTATGATCAATTCCAAGGCTGAAGCTACACTTAATGACATAATTTACATTTGTGAAAATTCTGAGCATCTCTATGACAAGTAGAACATGTATACTTGTGATTTGAACTATACAAAGACATACAAATTTTTTTGAATCATCAAGAATCAGAGTTTAGTGGAATCCTGTGCAAAAACCTGAGGGATGCTACTTTGTGACAGAATTTATTATGATGATATAAGGCCCATCTTTGTGGCACTAGAATATGTAGCAGCATTATATCTCTTCATAAGGACTGTGAGGGTATAGGGAATCTGTGACACAAGTTTGTGAAAATAGCACGCTTTTCATACATAAAAGAAAGACAAATTAAATTCTTGAAGCTGAACTATTTGATATTGAAAGATAAAGGACACTGAAATCAGCTCAAAGATATCTATGTGGCTTATAGTCGAGCTTGAAGGACCAATTAGTGAGATCAATGTGAAGACCAAGTTGCATAACTGTATGGACAGAGAAGTTCAAATTTAGCGTAAGCATATCTTTTGAAGCAGCCCCAAGAAGTTACAACTTACAATATAGTAGTAACATAATCGAAGGCAATACTGGAGAAAAGGGGAAGTTAAAATAGGTACATGTAAACTATGCTCAATGATAAT